>UESW01001609.1:46379-73929 GCA_900491605.1 Calamus simplicifolius | reverse complement strand
GGTTTTGTGCTGGTGAGCCTTGAAAACCAGCTGGGTTCGTTGTGCACCCGGGAAAACAACAAGTTCGAGTTGTGAGCTTGCAAAATAACTATGCTGTAATCAGATTGATTATAGTGTGGACCCAAGAGATACTTGAGAGTGGACGTAGGTGTAAGTACACCGAACCATTATAAAATCTCCTGTGTTTGCCGTGATTGTCTCATTATCTTTAACTCTCTATTGTGCATATTCTGTTTTAATTTGTGTGAATCTAAGTTTTTATTTCCGCTGGGGTTTATTTTCAAAAGAGTTTAAATTTTTGAAAAACCCAATTCACCCCCCTCTTGGGTTGCTATCTGGACTAACAAAGATGGTTACTCATAGAGAATATATTCATATATGGAGAGGTCTATTACATGGAGCAAGATAATCAATGCTTGAGAAATAACTTACTAGTAGTATACTCAGAGATTGTTTGAGTTTCATGTCCTGGGGATGGCTTTTCCATCGAAGTCTTGGAGCCGATAGGTGCCAAGTTTGATGACCTCTGCCACTTGATAAGGGCCTTCCTAGTTTGGAGTTAGCTTCCTTTACTCCGTTGGCTTAGAGATTGAAGCTTTGCAGAGCACTAGATTGACAGAAAGGAAGAACTTCCCCTTTACTCGGGAAGAATAGTATCGATCCATGCGTTGTTGGTATGTAGCCATTCTGATCCAGGCCTTTTCTTTAACTTCTTCGATGAGGTTGAGGTTGGCCCGCAGTTGCTTATCGTTCGCTTCCTCAAAGTAGCCTTCGACTATGGGCGAGGGTAGGCCAATCTCGACTAAGATGACGGCTTCAGTGCCAAAGGCCATCCTAAATAGAGTTTCACCAATCAATATCCTTTGCATGGTTCAGTAAGCCCATAGGACATGGTGAAGCTTATTTGTCCATCTTCCGTGCTCTCTGTTCAACCGAGCCTTTAGCCCTTGTAGCAGGATCTGATGACCTCTGCCTCGCTGTTCATTTGCGGATGCTCGACCAAGGTGAGTCAGTGATTGATGACGTAGTCTTCATAGAACTCCCAGAATTTTAGATTTTATTGAACTGCCGACCATTATCGATGATGATTATATGTGGAAGACCGAATTGGTAGATGATGGAGCGCCAAATGAAATCTTTGGATCGGACCTCGGTAATCTATGCCACTGCCTCGACTTCGATCCATTTCATAAAATAGTCAATGGCCATGAACAGGAACTTTCTCTGCCCAGTAGCGAGGGAAAATGGACTAAGGATGTCCATTCCTCACTTTGCAAATGGTCAGGTGGCTGCGATGGGTATCAAATATGTTGATGGAAGCCTTTGAATATTTGAATGACGTTGACATGAGTCGCACGCTCAAAAAAGGTCATTCGAATCTTTCATCATGGTAGGTGTCACAGGGTCAATAGTTTGGACTTAAAAATTTTCTTTTTCTCCAAACTAAAGGAGCTTGTGTGATGCTAGATCCCTTAATCTAGTAAGCCTTCCTTTATCAAGACAGAAGTAAGAAAACCTCTTTATTGAATTCCCACAATGCAAGCACACACAAAGACCCATCCCAATGGTCTCTACATATTTGTGTGTGTCCATTGCCTGAAGGCATCTGTGCTACAAATAGATTTGTGGGGCCAGTTCTCCCAATCGTTGAAAAGTTTTTCAAACTTCTAGAATTGTTTGGCTTGAGTCTCAGGCCATACAAACTGATGGCCATATCGACAAGAAAGTTTTGGAACCACCCAAACTTCTCCTTGTAGGCTAACTATTTTCCCACTTAGACCTTCAACCAGCCATGGGCGCACCCAATGGTCATGTTCATCATCCCACTGGGTGGGTTGAATCCTCAATCTAAGAGCATCAATCAACTTATGCATGCCCACGGTCTCTTGGCATGCACCCATTCATGCCTTTGCACCTATGCTTCGAGCACAGATCCGCTAATGCTACATCATGGTTTGACCTTCGCCATGCAAGACTCTGTGGACAACAGTTGCCGACACAATATTTTCCATGGCCATGCCCACCCAATGCCATGACCAAGTCCGAGCCCATCCTTGGAATGGAGCATCTTGTGAAGCACCCACTCTCACTATACTTGAAGAGGCATCCAGGCAACTCCTACACCGGAGGTTCTAGAAGTTTGAGCAATATTGCAACTTGGGCCCATGCTCTGTGCATGCCAACCCTCCTTATGCCACACGTAGCCAAGTCCTGCGTGGCCAATGCCGTGCGTGCTAGGGCCCGGGAACAGCATCATGCCGCTAGGTCCCCGCACGGCCAGCGCCATGCATGCCAAGCCCCCACGTGACTAGCTCCACGCATGCCAGGTCCCCGCGCAACCAATGTTGTGGGACCAAGGCCCCGTGCAGCCAGCATCTCGTAGCCAAGGCCTTGCATGGTAAGTGCTGCGCACCCGATAGTCCCACATGGCCAAGGTCCTACATGGCCAGGGCTTCGTGCACCTAGCAGTCCTGCGTGCCCAGTAGTCCCGATCGGCCAGCACCATGCGGCTGATGCGCCCAATCGTCTCGCATGGCCAACGTTGTGGCACAGACAATGCTTTGCAAAAGTTAGCGAGGGTCTGACAAACCATCCCCACCAGAAGAGCTCGACATCCTTGAAGGAAGGTTTGCCAAATACAAATCAATCTGATCTTTGAATTGCTACAAGTTAGCTTCCTTTTTCCAACTGGCATCTCCCTATGATTCACTTTTCCAATGAATTGAATACTCGGTCCGACAATTTTTCTTACTATTCCCAAGAGTTCGATGATCCAAAACCCTTTCCACTTCCTTATTATACTGTTCTCTCACAGTAGGAGGAGCCCACTATTTCTGCACTCAAGAAGGATCAGTACTTGAATGATAAGGTTTTCAGAAACTCACATGAAAAGTGGGATGCACTTTTAGCCTTTTGAGCAGGTGCAATATGTAGGCTACATTCCCATACTCTTTATAACTTCGAATGGATCATCATATTTTGGGATTAACCCTCAATGTGCTCTCTTCTGATTAATTCACTTCCAGATTTGTGGGTTAGTTTTAGCATAACTTTATCCCCCACATTAAACTCTAAGGGTCGGAGTCCTCAATCAGCATACTTCTTCTTCTGCCTTGCAACCTTATGCAGGCTTTCTTGTGCCTCATCAAACATTTCCTGCTAGTCCCTGGCAAATCGATAGACAGTAGGACATAGGCCCCATTTTTTCTATAAAACCACTTCTTGAGGAGTAAGAGGTTGACGTCCTGTTGCCAACTCAATCAGACTAAATTCTGTTGCAAAAGATCGATGCAGATTATAACAAAATTAAGCATAGACTAGTAACTTTACCTAATTTCGTTAGTTTGCTAAGACATAGTGCTGAAGATATTCCTCCAAAAGCGCATTCACTCGTTCAGTCTAACCATCAGTCTGAGGGTGATTGGTAGTAAAGAATTTTAACTCTGATCTTATCAATTGGAAGAGATAGGTCCAAAACATATCCGTAAATCAAGCATCCCGATCACTAATAATCTCTGCAAGCAACCCAAAATGCTTCACCACGTTCCGATAGAAATCCACAGCCACCCTTGCCGGACATTCTTTTAGGGTTGGGATAAAGACAACATACTTGGAAAAGCAATCAACCACCACCAAGATGGAAGATAGGCCATCCACCTTTGGAAATCCATCAATAAAGTCCATGGAAACCAAAATCCATGGCTTCTTAGCAATTGGAAGAGGCTACAACAAGCCTGCTTCCTTTCTTCTTTTCACTTTATCTTGTTAGCAGATAAGACAAGATTTAACATAAGCTTTAATGTCTTGCTCCATTCTTGGCCAAATGAAGGAGTGCAATAAGAGAACCATCATGCGCTCTCTCCTCGGATGACCTGCCCATTAAGGGTCATGAGATTCCTTCTTTAACTAGTTCTGCAGTCCTCCATCATGAGAAACGTATACACAATCGCCTTTTGCCATCAAAAGACCATCTTCCAGCCAGTATCTCTGAGTAACTCCATATCGGACTTGTTGAAGTAGCTTCTGATAACCCATATCCAACTAAGCCACTTTACGGATTTTATCAGGAAAGTCTACTTCAATTTGAGAGATAGAAGCAACTATCCCTTGGACACCTCTCCTACTTAAAGCATCCGCAACCTGGTTGTGCCTCCCAGGCTTGTGCTCCCATAGAAAATCATATTCTACAAGAAATTCTTTCCACCGCGCCTATATAGGTGATAACTTCTTTTGCGTCAAGAAAAAAGTGTTGGCCACATTATCCGTCTTCACTACAAACTTGGTCCCTATCAAGTAAACTCATCAAGTTCGTAGATAATGCACTACTGCAAGCATCTCTTTTTCATGGGCAGGATATCTTTGTTCTACTTCCTTCAGTTTCCAACTCTCAAAGGCAATCGGAAGTCCATCTTGTTCAAGGACCCCTCTAATAGCCACATCAAAGGCATCTATGGACTTCAAAAGTCTTTGTGAAGTCAAACAACTTCAACACCGGTTCTGAAAAAATGGCTACCTTGATGTCTTTGAATGCCTTCTGGCAATGATCTGACCATAGCCAAGATTGGTCCTTCTTCAGAAGATCCCTCAAAGGAGAAACTTTTCTTGAGTAGCTAGCCACAAATTTGTAATAGTAATTAGCTAGCCCAAGAAAAACTTCTTAATTCCGTTATCTTATTTGGCTTTGGCCATTCAATAATGGCCTGCACCTTCCTTGCATCCATCTTTATCGATCCGTTGCCGACAAAGTGCCCAAGGAACTTAATTTCCCTAAGACGAAACTCATAGTTTTTTCTCTTTACATATAAATCATTTTACCTCAACCGAGCAAATACCAACCTTAAATGCTCTAAGTGATCCTTGAAGGACTCACTATACACAACATGTTATCCAGATAGACTATGACAAACTTGTCGATATAGTCATGAAATACATTATTCATTAAATTGCAAAAGGTTGTAGGGGCATTAATCAAGCCAAATGGCATGACCAAAAATTTAAAGATCCATATCTCATGACCATTGCGGTCTTCGGTTCATCCCCTTATGTAGTTCGGACTTGCCAGTATCCCGATCGCAGGTCCAATTTGGTAAAATGCATTGCCTTGAATAAGCAATCGAACAAATACACAATCAAAGGTATTGGATACTTATTCTTAATAGTAACCTTGTATAGGCCTCTATAATCAACACAAAGTCAAAGAGAACCATCCTGCTTCTCTTGGAATAGCACCAAAGCACCGAAAGGAGCTTCGATAGTTGGATCTTTCATGAGTCTAACAGTTCTCCCAACTGTTATTTTAATTCAGCCAACTCCTTTGGCGATATTCGAGAGGGAGCTTTGGTAGAAGGTCTAGTGCCAAGCACCAGTTCAATCCTGTGGTCTACGCCATGCTGAGGTGAAAGCCCTTTAGGCAGCTCTTGGGGCATAATATCATCAACTTCCTGCAGAATTGCAACCACCTCTCTTGGTACCTCTGCCATTTTCTTAGGGCCCTCCTTTACAATCGTTGCGAGGTAGATACCTTGGCCCTTTCTACAGCCATGGACCAACTACTTTGCAGAGATCATCTCCACTTTGTGAACAGGATCCCTTCCTTGCCCAGAAATAAAGCAAGGTTTCTTCTCATCTTTGATGAGTATTCCACCCATATGTGGGATAATGGCAACTTTGGTGCCAATAAAAAAGGCATTGCCAAGTATGCCATCAAAGTCATCTAGGGGCACCACCATCAGATCCAATCGGCCTTTCTAGTTATCGATGGATATCTTGAGAACAAAGGCCATGCCTTCCATGGCCTGAGATTGGGAATTCATTGCCTTGATACAGCTTGAGTGTTTGGACACTCTCAAGCTCAAAGTATTCATCATCTTTTTATCAACAAATCTATGAGTGGCACCGGTGTCTACCATAGAAAGACATGATGCCTATTGATTCTAGTTTGGACAAACATCAATCGAGGTCGATTCGTTGTTTCTGCTTGAATGACTCTAAGCACTTGAAGAGGAGCAACACATTCAGGGCCTTCCTATTCTGAGTCACTCTTATTTGTGTCACCCGTAATGAGAGCATTCAATTTTCCCCTCTTTAGATAATTTTTTGGCATAATGAGGGTCATTGCAAATATAGCAACCCAGATGGGGGTTCCCTTTGTCCTTCTTTGAGGAGGAGCCATCTTCCTTGGCCTTCATTTTTGCCTTCCCAAAGTCCTTTGTCTTCTTTCCACCAACATCTTTCCACTTTGGGGTCTTCTTATAAAATTTGTTCGTGGGGCAAGACTTGTTGGAAGGACCGAAAAGGAACTTGTTTATCCAGATATCCATCAATCTTTCTGTAGCAGCCAATGCGGCAAACAAGTCTGTGACCCCTTGTCTCCGCAACTCCAACTGAGCACACGATTGAAGACTAGATAAGAAGTTGAACAACTTATTTGCCTCTGACATATCCTTGATGTCCAACATGAGGGAACTAAACTCTTTTACATAGTTCCTCACGTTGCCATCTTGCTTCAGCTTCTTCAGGGCATCCCTGGCAACCCAAGAGGTATTGTAGGGAAGGAATTGATTCTTCAATTCTTACTTCAAGGCCTTCCAAGTGTGAATTTTGGGTTGACCAAGGTCATTGGTCCGGGTCTGCCACCAGAGTTTCACATCACCTGTAAGATATATGCAAGTGATGGAAACTTTCTCTCCCTTTGGAACACGAGCAGCCTTAAAGTACTGCTCCATGTCCCAAAGAAAGTTCTCCAACTCCTTGGCACTCCGAATGCCATGATAAGCATGTGGGTCAGGGACCTTCATTTTAACTTTTGAATCACCCTGAGGATGGGTCTGGACCGCCATTTTGATCAATCTGATACGCAACACCATCTCATCAACCCAAAGTTGTGCAGCTCCCATTGACTCCTAAAGCACAAGCATAGTTGCTTGCGAGGCTTCAACTTGTGCCCTATAAGGGAGTCACTTGATCTGTCTGGGGCAACCCGACAATTGCCTCCAATTGGGCCATCCTTTCCCGCAAAGTTTCCATGTTGTTACCTCTGATTGGTATCAATGCAACAATTTTCCATAAAGAAAATCTCCCAAGAGCCTATGACCGAGCTCTAATAGTACTATCACAGGGTCAATAGTTTGGACTTAAAATTCTTCTTTTTTTCTGAACTAAAGGACCTTGTGTGGCGCTAGATCCTTCAATCTAGTAAGCCTTCCTTTATCAAGATAGAAGTAAGAAAAACTTCTTTATTGAATTCTCATAATACAAGCATACACAAAGACCCACCCCAATGGTCTCTCCGTATCTGTGTGTGTCCATTATCTGAAGGCATCTGTGCTATAAATAGATTTGCAATGGACAATTCCCTCAATCGCTGGGAAGTTTCCCAAACTTCTGGGAACTGCTTGGCCTAAGTCTCAAACCATACAAACCAACGGCCACATCGACAAGTTTTGGAACCACCCAAACTTTCCCTTGTAGGCTAACTATTTTCCTGCTTAGACCTTCGACCAGCCACGGGCGAACCCATGGTCATGTTCATCATCCCACTGGTGGATCGAACCCTTAGTCTAAAGCATCAACCAACTTATGTATGCCCAAAATCTCTTGGCATGCATCTATTCATGTCTTTGCGCCTATGCTCCTAGCACAAGTCCATCAATGCCACATCATGGTTTGACATTCGCCATGAAAGACTCTGTGAACAACACTTGCCAAGTCCGAGCCCATCCTTGGAATGGAAGCATCTTGCCCACTCTCACTATACTTGAAGAGGCATCCAGGCAACTCCCATCCTAGGGGTTCTAGAAGTCTAAGCAACATTGCAAAATGGGCCCATGCCCTATGCGTGCCAACCCTCCTGATGCCATGCGTAGCTAAGTCCAGTGCCGCGCGGGCTAGGCCCCCATGCTATTAGCACCGCATGTGCTAGGCCCCCGCATGACCAGCATCACGTGCTCGACAGTCTCACATGGCCAAGGCTCCGTGCGGTGGGAGCCGCGTTGCCAGCACCACGCACCAGGCAGTCCCGCATGCCTGGTAGTCCCACTCGACCAGCATTGTGCAACTAATGCACCCAGCCATCTCACACAGCCAGCGCCATGCGGCCGATGCCCTGTGCAGCCAACGCTCTGCAAAAGTCAGCGAGGGTCTGACAGTAGGCTAGTAGTACCCTTGCCATAATACTTTGTGGTAAAGGGCCTGACTCCTAAGTGAATGCTGCAGATGCCTTCATGGACCTCTCGTAGGGCATAGTCAACCTCTGACGGTGTAAGGCATTTGAGCAGCAGCATGGAAAAATAAATGCTTATAGAGTTATCCGTCATGTAGAACGTAGTGGGAGGCTTGCATCTTCAGCCTTTTAGCTTTCTTCCTATCTACTGGAAGGGTCCCATCTCTAAGATATGCTAGGATAGAGTCGACTCATAATGGCTCATTTTCGAGTTGCATCACGGAGTTGGTGTCTTCTATGTTGGGCTTCTCCAAAACTTCAAGGTGAAACTTTTGTTCCATATCCAAGGAGTCGATGGTGGCCAACCTTGAGAGAAGGTCTATGCGGTCATTTTCTATCCTCGAAACTTGAATGATTTCAAGCTTGGGGAAGTCAAGTAATAGCTCGCATACATTCTGTAGGTATTGAACCATGTTCGGTTTTTGGGCCTCAAATTCTTATCGTACATATCTGACCACTAGCTAAGAGTTAGTATAAACATTTAACCTCTTGACCCTCATATTTTGGGCAATTTGGAGTCCAATGAGTAGAGCTTCATACTCAGCCTTATTGTTAAAGATCGAAAAGGTGAAGCAAATGGCGTATTCGAACATGGCTCCTTTTGGACTTGTCAGGACCAATATTGCATCGGAGCCAGTTGCGTTGGAGGATCCATCCATATGCAATAGCTATCGGGCCTCAGCTTTTGTTTGCTAGGGGTCTTCTAGTGCCAACCCATCCTCAGGAATGGTGCATTCAAGGAGAAAGTCCACTAAGACTTGTACCTTGATGGCTAGACGAGGTTGTAATAGATATCATGTTTGCTTAATTATACAGCCCATTTTGCCATCCTCCTAATACTTCAAGACGATGGAGGATTGCTTTGATTGGTTGGTCGATTAAAACCACCATGGCATGCGCTTGAAAGTATGGGCTCAACTTTCGTATGGAGGTTACCAATGCATATACTGAGTTTTCGACCTTGGTGTACCTGATTTCGGCATCCCAAAGGAGTTTGCTGACATAGTAGATCAGTTTTGGAACTTTGTTCTCTTCCTAGACTAATACAGAACTGGCAGCATTCTTTGTGATAGCCAGATACAAGAACAAGGGTTCTTTGAGCTTTGGGCTGCTGAGTAGTGGGGGCAAGCCAAGGTATCTCTTAAGATCTTCAAAGGGCTTCTGGCAGTCAGAGATCCATTGGAAGTTCTTTGCCGAACAAAGTGCCTTGAAGAACGGTAAGCACTTCTCGTTGGATCAGGAGATGAAGCGGTTGAGGGCTGCTATTCATCTTGTGAGGCGCTGAACTTCCTTGATGGACCTCGGGGGCATCATTTCTTGAAGAGGTTGGATTTTTTTAGGGTTTGCCTCGATGCCTCTTTGGGAGACTATGAAGTCCAAGAATTTTTCAGAGTTTACCCCGAAGGCATACTTGATCGGGTTCAGCTTCATTTGATATCTTCTGAGGATGGCGAAGCTCTCCTTTAGGTCATATATATGCTGGGCAGCTTCTTTGCTTTTCACCAGCATGTCATCGATGTACACTTCCATGTTGTGACCTATCTGGTCCTTGAACACTTTGTTGACCAGTCTCTGATAAGTTATCCTGGCATTCTTTAATCCGAATGGCATGACTTGGTAGCAATAGGTACCCCTATCAATGATGAAGACAGACTTTTCCTTATTTTTGGAGGCCATGTGTATCTGGTTGTAGCCCAAGTATGCATCCATGAACGTTAGCATTTGATGACCGGATGTGGAATCCACCAACTGATCGATCCTTGACAAGGGGAAGCTGTCCTTCAAGCATACCTTATTAAGGTCTGTGAAGTTAACGCAGATTTGCCACTTGCCATTTGCTTTCTTCATGATGACTACATTTGCTAACCAGCTCGAGTAATGTACCTCTTGGATGAAATTGGCTCTAAAGAGTTTGTTGACCCCTTCCTTGATTGCTTTTTGACACTCGGGGGTAAAACTCCTCTTCTTTTGGCCTGAATATCTCGTCCACATTGAGATGGTGGATAAGGACATCCAGACTAATCCTCAGCATGTCAAAGGCAGACCAGGTGAAGATATTAGCATTTTTGCGCAGGAAGTCTATCAGGTCATGCCGAGGCTTTCCTTCTAACTGTGACTCGATCTAGATAGTTCGGTCAGGTCGATCCTCCTCGAGTGGGACTTCTTCAAGTTCTTTGACAAGCTCTCCTCTTTGCTTGAAAGATCTACTAGAGCATCGAGCCTATCGACTTTAGGCCTTCGAGACTGAAGGTCAGCGATAAAGCAGTATCTGATGGCAGCTTGGCTTCCTTGAACAACTCCTATTCCCCATTCCGTGGAAGACTTCATGCAGAACGAAGATCACTGCTCTGATGGACATTTGCCCGGGTCTTCCGAGGATGCCATTGTATGGTGATTGAAGCTTGGTCACAAGAAAGTCCATATGGACAATCGCCGTATAGGGCCATTCACTGGCCTGGACCATCAAAGTGAGTACTCCTTTTGGTACAATGGCATCGCCAGTGAACCCCATCAGGGTGGAGTCCACCGTCCGGAGGTCTTATGTTCTCATATCCATTCTCATAAAGGCATCAAAGTAGAAAACGTTAATAGCTTCTATTATCAACGAGAACTCGATGTACATCATAATTTTGCATATTTAAAAATACAACGAGTGCATCGTCGTGGGTGTATTGTATCCCCTGGATATCTTTTCCTGAGAATGTGAGTTCCTCACACTTAACCTTCTTAGATGGAAGCAATTCCTCATCTAACTGACCCTTGGATGAGTCGATCATGGCAATCATATGAACATTGCCTACCGCTAGTGGATTCAGCGGGGGTTGTTGTCGGAGCTTGAGTGGATGCTCTGCTCTAGCATCTCCCTTCGGAGGTCCTATGTAGCCATTCAAGCCTTCCTCAGTGGATTAGTTGCTCGATCTCCTGCCTGAGTTACCAGCATTTCTTAATATCATACCCATGGTCGCGATGATATCAACGGTACTTGGTCATATCTTTTCAGTTGGGTTTTTTTGAAGAGGCTTTGGCCGAGGGAGTTTATACTCTATCTCCATCAGGATTTAAGCTCGAGGCATGGTGAGGGGAGTAAACTGGTCAAACCTCCGTGCTAGACTTCGGGAGTGCTGCCTAGGTGGTAGAGCTCTTTGGCGGCGCAAGCTCGCGAGACAAGTTGGTCGGCTTTTATCCAAGCTGTTCTTTTCTTTCTTCTTTAATTGCTCGGCTCATGCCAATCTTCGGAACTCTTCCACCCTTGCGTATTTATCTACTAGGGCCATCATATCGGAGAGACTTCACAGGTAGTTCACCTCTAGCACCAGGTAGAAATCCTCCTTCTTCAATACTTTGCCTGCTAAGGTGGACATGGCCACCTCATGATTGAGATGGTCAACCTCTAACATGGCCATATGAAAGTGGCCAAAAAAGCTCTTCAGGAATTTTTCCTCCCATTGTTTCAGTTCGAAAAGGAAATCCAACCTTCATCGATATCGGCGGCTATTGATGAATTAGCTGGTGAAGGAACGACCAAGCTCGTCAAAAGAATCAATGGAGTTCAGGTTTAGTATGCTGAACCATACTCTGGCGGCCCCCTAAGAATTGAGGGGAAGGCTCGACATAGAATCGCATCTGAGGCTCCATGGAATAGCATGATTAACCGAAAGCTGCTCAAATGGTCATCCAGATCTGTCGTCCCATTGTATGACTTGATGGTAGGGAACTTGATGTGTGGTGGGACAACCTCATCCATAATCTTCCTGATAAAGGTTGAACCTTGCTCCACCTGATATTCTAGCAGGGAGGCATGCTTTACATCATCTAATTCCAGGCGCATTTTCTAGATCTTTCGCTCAAACACCTCAGTCCAAATGGTTGGATAAGGAGATCGACGTCTAGGCATCGAATCGCAGTGAGAAGAGATTGGAGACAAGGAGCGGACCTGATAAGGCCAGGGGAAGCCCGTGTCTCTAGCTTTCAGTGGAATGGGCTCCACTCCTTCCATCCCTTGGCCAAAGTGTTGTAGGAGGATTGTAACCTCCAACTGGTTGGGTGGAGGGACTATCGATTGATCCAGCGCAGCTATCCCGCCAAGCGGTTGTTGATTGGGTGCAATCGGAAGAAGGATTCCTGAAAGTCCTTACACTAGCTGCGCCAAAGCTTGTACTTGTTGGACCAACATACTGAATTGGTCCTACATGACAGGAGCTACAGGTGGCAGCGGAGCATTAGGTTGGGGCAGTGGCGAAGACGTTGTATTCTGTGAGGGATCAAGCCTCTGAGAGGCAACCTAATCGGGGGCATCTACAGCTGCCCTCTTACGATTTACCATTTTGAATGGTGTTCTCCTTTTTGAAACATTTTCTTTTGAAATTTCAAGTTTGAGGACTTGAGGCCCTTCCTCTAGCGCTAATCTATTGTTGTATATTTTCGTTCTCTGGCTTGGGGATGAGGTGATAGCGTGCATCAGAATTTGGATGGTGTTTCTTTCATCCTTAGGGATCTGTAAAACAGCATCCAATCATGGGAAAGGAGGTCGGTGTTCCCCGCAAAAGACCCTTCGACGTCCAAGTCAATGGATAATCCTTAGCTTCAGATAATGAGTAGAAGGTTTTCTAAAGAAAAGAGCAAAGGGGGTTGAGTTGTCACAGGATGGATCTGAGTCCCCCCTTAGGGCTCTTGGGGCCTTGTATTTGAAGGGAAAGAATCTAGTAAGCTATACCTGATTTTCGAAGGGCTGTTGTGGAAGTTGGAAGGTGATAAGGTCAAATTGGCATATACCTTATCAGGGGGATTCGTGATCTTGCGAATCATAAAGAGGGGAAGCTATATCGGCTCCCGCTTCCATTTATGAAGGACCACTTCAGGGAAGAGTTACAAGATTCTTGCGATTCTCAGCAATCTGATGATTGAGATGTTTGGCGCAGGCCAAAGGGGAGGGCCGATCGATTGGCTCCCGATTGTTGAGATTCGATCACTCTAGCTTGGGAACAATACTCAGTGTAGCTGAATATCAGTCAATCAAGGTTCGGTTGGCAAAGCTTAGTTTGGCAAGGCTCAAGCGAAAAGGTCAAGGCAGAAGTCAATGGAGCATCCTTCGATTTTCGAGGGTTGATCATACTCCCAATGTGGGAATGGCTCATCTGCCCACAGCCATCTTATGCAGAGACTTTTTTACCCCGCATCACTAAATATCTTACATTTATATGTTTAATTATTAAGAATTTAAAAAATACTTTTATTTTTAATTAAAAAAGTAAAGATGAAATATTTTAAATAAAACAATTATACTATATAAAATATATAATAATTATATCATTATCATAAAATATGATATGAATTATTTTTAATAATATTATAAAATATATAATTAACATGCGGTGTTAGAATATATTATAACATATAATGTAATTATTATACTTATATATTGTATAAAAAGCATATAATATTATATGTAAATATAAATAATTATTTAAAATATATATAATAATTAATTATTTCTAAATATAATATGTATAATATTATAATAAGCAAATTATTATTATTTCATACTATTAAAATTTAGAAAATATAATTAATAATATTATGTAGTATAACAATTAATATATAATATTATCATAAATAATAACCATATATATTTATTATATGAATATAAATATTAATATATTTATTATATAATATAAATTTTATTCATATTATATACTATTTATTATTTTATAAAATAAAATAAAATAAAATATAATATTATTGCAATAATAATTATTTAATAATGTCATTAAGTTATATTAATTATATGATAAATAAAAATATTATTAATAATACTAAAAATATGAGATAGATATAGTTACATCCTTAAATTCACACAATTCATAAATCCTAAAGGTGAAAAAGTAAAAAGATGAAGTGGCATTGGGATTCATATGAATCCAAAGATAGAAAAGGAGACCAAAATAATACTATATATAGTATTATAATTAATATAATATTATCATAGTAATAAATATATGTTATTTTAATAAAAGATTAATATATTTATAATATAAAAAATATTATATTCATATATACTATTTAATATATTATAAATTAAATACAAAATAAATAATAATGTAATATTATTACAATAATAATTTAACTATATATATATATTATTAAATTTTATTAATATAATAATAAACATATAAATATATATTAAGTAATTAATTATTATATATAATTTAAAATTTTATTATTTATATTAATATGTAATTAAAACTAATTAGAATTTTAATATAATATATTATAATAAATGGATTTTCTTCTAATATGGCAAGGATCCAATTTTGTGCCCGGTTTGGTTGCAGAAGATGACAACATAAATATGTTGACTAAATATTATGAGTCTCCGGTTGCTATATTAAAGAAGCCGAACTCCATGGGTATTCTTTCTTTTGGAAGGGGATTTATCGCTATGCTTCGACTATTATGAATAATATCTCGTGGATGATCAAAGATGAATCCTCGATTGATGTTGTTCAAGACACTTGGATTTCGATCTCTTCCTTTCCCAATGGCCTACTTTTATTAGCACTGATGTTCCAAATTACATAAGGGTCAGGGATTTGATCACTCAGGATCTCTCCTCCTGGCATACCCCCATGATGACTTGCTTATTTGGGAAGAAAATCTCTCGACAGATCCTCTCTATTCCACTCATCCCAGGGCATAGAGCTAATACGAGGTTATGGCAGAGATCTTGTCTTTGTAGGGCTCCCCCACCAGGGATCTTATGAAGGTATTTAGACCACAGCCTTAGGATACAAGGGATGCTTGGATCTGGAAGCTCCCCATTCATCCTAGGGTTCAGGTCTTTATTTGAAAGATTGTATGGGACTATCTTCCTACTTGTTCCCTGCTATCTGAGAGGGGATTGCCCATCCAGATGACTTGCCCTTTGTGTGGGAAGGAGGAGACTACAGACCATGCCGTCTTCACCTGTCCTAGAGTGATCTGGATCTAGCAGAGGATGAGTTACTTCTATCGAGTGGATGATAAGGGCTCCTCGCGGTCTCCTTTCTTTGATGATCCCCGAAGGACCATCCAGCAGAAAGGCGCCCAGTGAGCAGCTCAGCCTATCAAATCTGGTTATCGTGAAACCTGATTATCTTCACTGATGATGCTATAACTTCCCACAGGGTTGTTCGGAAGGCTGGATCTCTCTCCGCGGAATTTGCACTTCATCGCAATGGGCTTCATTCTAACACCTCTAGCCACTGAGACTCCCAGCGAACCGGTATACAATTTTCATCTCTTAGGAGCCCCCTCTAGGGTTTGTCAAAATCAACTTTGATGGAAGTGTTCAGGGAAGGTTAGCTAGGTTTGCCTTTATCATCGTGGGATTGATGGAGCTATGTTGTCGGCGGGCGGGTTTGGCACCCTCAACTTCTCTATCCCGATGGCTGAGCTTTATGTAGTTGGGCTGGCATTTCCTACGCTGCATGGTCTCTTCATGCTTAGCCTTTTTATCGAGGGGGATTCTCTAGCTATCATCCTATGGCTCCGGATGAGTTGCTGCTTCCAAGTCCCCATCAATTTTCTTCTCCTTGACATTTGGTCTATTCTTTGAAATGTTCACAGAGTCCACATCCGGCATATCTATCGGAAAGCTAATTCTACAATGGATTGGGTGGCAGCCTCTGTGGCCCATCATGCGAAATTTTGGTTATGGAACCAGAGAGACTCCTGTCTCCTTCTCTTAAGCAAATTTTGTATTATGATATATTTGGGCTGACTCGCACTAGGACAGTGTGATCATCCGTCTATAACAATAAAAAAAAAAAGCCGAACCCCGCAGGGCAACCGGAACGAAGAAGGGGCTTTGCTGACCAAAATACAAATGGATTCAAAAGTCCAATTATTCTGATTCTTCCTTACTAACCCATCAGGAGAAACCTTAAGATTATGAGGGACAATGGACGGGATGATTTTATCTTGCGGCTACAATACCGTCATGGTATACTTTTTGGTTAGAAAAGGGTTATTGGTTGTGCAGTCTAGAAATGTGGAGCGAAATACAGAGTTAAATTCATTTGAAACAAAAAATTAAATAAAATTATGAAGTTATAAAGGACCCTAGCCTTGACTTATGCTATGGCATATCATTTGTATTGCGTTTGAAACTAATGAAATATTTCATTGGGTAAAAGTGCTCGGTTATAGCCTTACATGTAATTTGGCATTATAAAAAGTTTTAAATAAAAGATATCTAAATGATAAATGAAAAGATTGAAAAATAGAAAAAAGGCACTTGGGAATTGGTATTTATAGTTTGAGAGGAAAATAATTCTAAGAATTTGTTAATTAAGGATAATTTAAAGAATTCCAAAATATTTAAATTCTAGTTTTGTTTTTAATGGTGCTTTTTGTTTTTAGACAATTTTATGAGATGACAGGGAAAGAAGTATCCTTATGTCAACGATTGGAGTTGGATGTTTGCGTCTTGTAAAGATACAAGATAAAAGCAGGATGTAAGAGAATAGAACAAGCACGTAGATTATGGGAAGAAATTTTGCACGTATGGAAGGCAAATATCATTTGAGAATTGAATAAAATATTATCAAATTAATTATATCCATGTAAAAACTTGATTAGATTTAATGCACTTGAATAAAGCTTTAAAATATTTAGATATTTAAGTATATGATATTTCAAATCATATAAGTATAATTTGATAGCATTTTAGAATATATAATAGCTAAATATTAGTGTAGGATCAAACTATATGGGTATGAAATGGGTATGAAATTTAATAATGATGATAATTTCAAAAACAAGACCGATGCATTACACTAACACATAAACTATAGCCCATTCATCTAGTATCAAACTGCTCAACAAGACCCATATATTATCTCCATGGCTTGAAAATATATATCATGTGAACGTTTCCTCGTTTAGTTACCTGGGAATGTTTAAAATTACATTCAAAAGCCTGAATTGACCATTAAACCTTTTGTTACTAGGGAAACATGCACAAGCCTGATTTGTATGTATGCCACACTAACTTTGAAGTCGCTGTCTGCAAGGGGCATGCTGCACAAAGCAAAAACAATACGGTCCTAACAGAATTGAACTTTAGCTATCACAAAAGCCTCTTCCCTTTCCAACAGAAATGTTTTCCTAAATGATTATAAAAATATGGTCATAATTTTAAAAGCAGAATTCCTATTATATAGATGTGTATGGTTTCAACACCTAGTGAGTTCAACGAGAGAAACTTGATAGACCCAATGAAGTTTGATTTCAGAAAATCCACCAAACATAGGTACCTCATATCAAGGAATATAATTTATAGGAACATCCTAAACTACTAAAGCAATAAGCATGGCACTTGAATTCAATACTTCCAACTTTCATAGAGAACAAAACACTATTTCTTCAGTAACAATCAGTCAGCACCAATCATCTCGAAGGTAAAATCAGATACAAATCTCAGAAAGTATGAGTTTCAGTTAAACATCAAAAATACAGACATTCTAAGTAGAAACTCAAGCGCACAAGCAGCTGGGGAAAGAGTAAACTGAAAAGAAGTAAAGGCAATGCAGTATGATAGTGCTATCAGTATCCATGTCAGAAGCACTGACCGGAACAATCCCTACTCTATCTGATATGCACTCTGCACACAGAAGAATGAATGAGTGGACACATGGTGAGATACCGCTTTATGATCATTCCTTGGTTTCTTCCTTCGTTTTGCACTCGGTTTCTTCCTGGGTTTCTTCGTCGGATTCTTTCTTAGTTTCTTCCTTCGTTTTGCACTCGGTTTTTTCCTGGGTTTCTTCGTCGGATTCTTTCTTAGTTTCTTCCTTACTTTCTTCCTTTGTATCTTCATTGGCAGCCTTGCTGTCATCGACTTTGTCAGCAGTCACAGCATCATTGGAATTCTGTGTCTTCCCCAGCAGTATCTCGATCTACATTCAGAAAGATTATGGTAAATTGCTACTCATAGCACAATTCTTCTATATGTCGAACAAACTGGGGAATAAGAGTCAAGATAGGGCACCTTAGCTTTCCGGACAAGGCGGCCGTTGGTCTCATCTTTGGTGCCAATTGTCGATGTCAAAATCTCTGCTCCCATTACAAAAAACTACATGAGAAAATCTATCCAATTCCAGAGTTTACCAAAAGAAGAATTCAGGTGCTGTGCTTACTTTTCTCAGTAGCCAGGCCATTGTTCTTCAGTATTTCAGCAACAGTAACAACAGTGCCAATAGCTGAAAACCAACAAGATACGATCAAGAGCTCATCAATGATCATGCCAGATAGATAGAGTTGTTTTCTCCATTTCATCGAGTGTAAATCAAGAATATATGATATGGGCTGCCATGGTATTTCCATCACAAAAAGACAATCCAGGAAACTGAAGATTCAAAAAGGTTCAAGAACAATGGCAATTAAGAACAAAGAATTCGTGTATCTGAAATGCCCAACCAATCAAATAATCAAGAAGCAACAGTATGTGTTTGATGTTATCATATCACAAGAAGATAATCTAGGAAATTATATTCTAGAAGAATATTTTTTGCAATGAAAGAAATCACATTTAGAAACACAGCTTTCATGTATCTAAAACAACACAAGAATGTGCCCATAAAAACCTCCAATCTCATCAGGAAGCACCGATACTACCAACCAGATCACTATTCCAAAGACCAGATATTAAAAGACAAGTAAGAAAGAACACATTGAAAGCAGCAAAAAAAAGCAATTTGATTCAAGAAAGTTCTGAAACAATTATTTAAAGAGATTGTTTATAGAGGACATCTCAAGAACGGAAGGAAGGAAGAAACATATCCAATCGAGTGCATTCTCTTCAATATTCTCTTCTTTCTATTGCTCCATCCATGGAAAATAAGAACAGAAAATGAAAATTATTAAAAAAAGATCGGATCGAGATAAATCCAATACCCATTCCCAGCGCAGAGAGCTCGATCTCGTTGTATTGCTGCATGTACCTCTGCAATTTAATTCCATAAAAACGAAATCAGTGCAAATAGAATTCTCCACCGAATTAGATTTCTTAAAATGGAAATTAAATCCAGATCCCTAAATAGGGTGACAAAAGATATCTGAACCTTTCGCCAAAAAAAAAAATGAAAAGAAAGAAAAACTAATCATAAAGAACGTCACCCGAAAAAGACACAGAGGAAATTCCAACCCGATCAAGACTCCAAAGAACATATGTTTTTGGGAAACATAATCTTCCCAGGAATCTGTACTAAAAAGCGTTCTTGATGTAATTATCCAAATCGAGAAATCAAATTACATCACGAAACTAAGAAAACGATTAAGAAATCGAATCATATCAGATGTCTGAACCATTTCGCCTCGTCGAAAACAGAGCAAGAAGAAAATGTTAGCAGGAAGACGATCGAAACCGCTAGAAAGCATCTCAAGAATCAATACATAGGGCGAGAAGAAGGAAAAATTACATCAGAGAACTATCAAGAACTCAAACCATATCAGATATTCTTGCTCTAATCCACTAAATTCAAGAAAATACGGCTAGGAAAGAAAGAGATCGGAACCTTGGCGAGATTGACGTAGAAGTAGAGCGGCTTCTTGTTGGTGGAGACCTGGATGCGGTTCTTCTTGCCTTGCGGCACCACCGACGCCGTCGGGTCCTTCGCCGCCTCCGTGACGATCACTGTTTCCATCTCTCTCTCTCTCTGTGGGCGACGGAAGGAAGAAAGCTCGGGTCTCGCTCTTTCGAAGGGATCAGTGCCAAGAAGCAACCTTAGCGGGAAGAGGCGATTATATAGGCGCCATTCCGGGACAACAGCCAATGAGAGAGAGCCACGTGGTTTAATACAACGGTGGGGGTGGTTTTCTTTCCCGTAAGTTACTTGGTGGGCCGTACGAGGCGGTTATGTCCGTTACGATTGCCAATTGGACGAATTCCTCCCCACCTCTCCGCCATATTTACGGTTCTCCTCAAAATTGGTGCCATTTGAGGGGGGTCTTAGACTTTGGGCTTTGAGGTGAGGTTGCGTTAGTTTGTTGAAAAACATTTTTTTTTTACATCGTGCGGTGATTAATTGTGCATGTATACGATCCGATGCACAAAAAAGTAAAAATATTTTAGACATGCATAACTTGCACATAGCTATATGCGCATTGTTAATTATTATATACGGTGCATGCATTTGGCACCATATACGATGGATAAAATTTTTTCTTAATTATTATATGAATTCAAGCTTAAGTTTTTTTTAAAAATAAATAATTAAGTTTTTTTTTAATAAATAATTAAGTTATAATCTTTGCTACATTATCTCAAGATTATAAATGCATATTGGTTGGAGCCATGCACCGACTTGGAGGAGCATGCCTTTCTCCAAACTCTAACCATTGGTAATTTTCATTTGCTTCATTTTCTGGGAGCCTCCTCTTCAGAGTTTGTCAAAATTAACTTTAATGAGAGTATCCGTGGTAGACTAGCTAGGTTCGGCCTTTATCATTCGCGGGCCACACGACGATACTGGCGGCTGGCAGATTTGGTACCCTAGATTCCTTTGTCCCTATGTTCGAGCTTTATGCTGCATGGGCAGGTATTTCTTATGCTTCTCAGACTCTTCGAGCACAGAAGCTTGTGATTGAGGGAGACTCTATGACAGTCATACAGTGAATGCGGAAGAGAGTGTTCCTGATGTATCCACCAATCCGATCCTCAGGGATATTTGGACCATGCTTCAGGAGGTGGATAATGCCCAGATTCGACATGTATTCCGTGAAACCAATACGGCAGCTGATTGGGCAGCGTCGACCGTGACTCAGCTGTAGGCTATAGGATATGGAGGATCGATGACCTCTGTCCCCCTGTGTTGTTGCAAATTTTGTATTCGGATGTATATAGGTTGACCCATACTAGACTAGTGTGACGTCCGTTTGTGCCAAAAAAAAAAATCATTTGCTTGTGATGTTAGGCCATGCTTCTTTGGCCATAGCTTTTGGTTATTTAGATGTTAGTTTTAATCTATCATGTTCTTAGGGTACTAGGTATGGTTTGGATGTAAATAAGTTTAGGCTCGGTATGAGGTGATTGTTGTTGAGAAATATTTACCTTACATAATTGACAGGAAATAGCTATTATTGGCTCCTAAGCAACTATTCCAAATAGAATTTTAGGGCATGTTCGAGATTAGCTGTCAACCTTAATCATTGACCAATAGCTATTGAAGAACAGCCTGTGAAAAACCTTCCATCAACCAACAAGAATTCTAGAGCCATTCTTTTTTTTTTTTTTTTTTAAGTATAGGTTATGTAGATTTAAGGATTAAAAAATGATCAGATATATTTATAATCGCTCGGTGATAAATTGTAATAATTTAAGACTACTCCATTTGAAAATTTTGTAGTTTTATACACATGTCCGATCATACTTGTTTCTCTTCGTTATAAGTCTAGAAAAGTCTTTATACATCGTCCACGGTGCAGTATGACCTACACCAAATATGATCATGCTGCACTGAATGTGATCATGCTGCATCGGATATGATGATTTTCTCGCATGCGGATCCATATCGGGCATTCGTCCATGGGTCCTGTATCATTAATGCACGGATCCATATATGGGCGAATCATCATGCCTGATTCAGGTCATGCTACATCAAAATGATGTATCAAAGACATTTTCATAACTCCTATCCTTATTATTGGGACAGCAAATAAAATCAGCAAACACATATCAATCGTGTGAATTAATCATCGTGCATGTCAGTGCTCGTGCGGTGGATCAATAGATCTGATCATGCACCGCACACTCATTGGTATGCATGAACGGTCAATTCTCATCAAAGACAGTGCAACGGATCTTTTCCTTGGCTTAATAGTTGGTCCCCATGCGATCGTGCCTTCAAGTCCACATAAATCAAGAATTAAAGACTATTTTGTATCATTTGTATTAATGCAAATAAAAGGATCAGTCAATAGAATATTATTCAAGCTTCTGAACTCTATCCAAGTATCAAAGTATATGATTGATATGGAACCAAATGCGCATTCACGGTTTTTAGCAAAACTTTGGAACATGATTCACAACGTATTGCTATTCACCCCTATTGAGAGAGAGAGAGAGAGAGAGAGAGAGAGAGCAAATCCAACCCAAAAGCGGGACACAGGCTAAAGAGGTTTGGTAAGGCCTCCCTCAAAACAAGATTAATATATATATATATATCCTGTTGAGAGAGAGAGAGCAAATCCAACCCATAAGAGGGACACAGCCTAAAGAGGTTTGGTAAGGTCCAATACAACCTAAAAGAAAAGTCAGTGTGCACGGTCTCGATATACAAAGATGTGCATCAGGCATGCACATTGATCATGAATCTATACGAGCGCATCGCTGCCCAATGAGCTATGTCACGCTGCTCGCATAGGTGCGCAGCAAATGCATAATTCGATGCGCATTTTATGCATCGAAAATGATGCACAAAGATATTTTTCAACCTAGAATCATTGCTAAGATGACCCACTACAACATTAAAATCTTTATCAATATATAAAAAATAATAATAAAATAAAATAAAAAATTGTGCATCGAAGACAGAAAATCCCACAATGCCTACTCTCATTGGTTCATGGGCGGGACCTACCGCTCGTTTTCCATGTGGGTCTCACAGAAATGGACGGTGGGTTTCCCTTGAGAGCGGGCGGTGTGGGCAATGATGCAGCATGATCCATAAAATAACCAAATAACCATGAATTCATGGGCTCCAAGTTTCTCCCTCAACTACGATCCATGCCCAACGATTGGATCCATGTGCCGCCTGGCATGCCATTACCAGTGCCATCACATCCAAAGCTCTTGCCTTCTTATGGTGAAATCAAACAAAGCTGGCCCTCTTCCCTAACGAGCATTGGTCTGGAGCACTGAACAACAGTCCATTGTTCGGATCGTATTCGGATAAAGGATGTTATAACACTCATGGTGATTTATTGGCAGCTGAAGGATTTAGTACTTTCAACTCTTTGTCCCTATGTCTGAGCTTCATGCGGTTTGAACGGGTATATCATATCCTGCACGTACTCTTCATGCTCAGAGGCTCTTCATCGAGGATGATTTCATGACGGTCATCTTTGCTGAAGGAAGAGAATTACGGCCATTCTAATCTGATCCTTAGGGATATTTGGACTATTCTGCGGAAATTGACAGTGTCCAGATTCGTCATATTTTAGAAGCCAATATGGCGGCAGACTGGGTTGCTACTTCAATGGCCCAGCATGCCGGTTCGTGATCGTGGAGATTGGGTGATCCCTATCTTATCCTTTGCAGCAAATTTTATACTCAAATCTATCTGAGCTGACTGCACTAGACGAGTGTGATCGTTCGTCTGTAAAAAAAAAAAATTTATTATAATTGATCTGCTTGAATGATAGCGAAACAGTCCATTGTTTTTTTTATTATTTTTCCTATGAAGCTGAAGCCTTTGACGGCATGATAAAGAACTAATGCGTATAACTAAAATGGCTTTTGGTCATAACTTAAGCATCCATCGAGCAACCACTAGAGCTATTAGCATTTATAACTGCGACCAAATAACTTAAAACAATCCATAAATATTTTTGATGATACTTTTATGATTTTTTAATGTATGAATATTTTTAGCACATATCAATATTTAATGTGCTGCAAGAAATTCGAACTATATCTTTTTATTTCTCTATGAAGAACATTCTATCATCATAGTATCATCAAATTTCTTTTATTTTTAAAATTTCATGTACCATTTCATGTACCATATGCAAGTCATACTCTTGTTTTCTTAATTGATTAAAAACCACTCTACCACCGTAGCACTATTAAACTTTATTAAAATGATAAATTTTATTATATTTATTCTTATTCATTTAAGAAAATATACTCATCTTTGTGATAATTCATATTTTTATAATTAATTTTATTAACAATATAACATTTCATTTGTTAAAAATAAAAAAAAATATTTTATTCTTTATTTTATTTTCAAAATTATTTTATTCTTTTATATATAATTTTTTCTTGCAAGATATTTAAAAATAGATTTATTCACACTGCAATTAAAGAGTAAAAATGATATTTCATATAAATTTAAATAATTTAAATTTTTTTATATATTTCTAATACAAACTCTAATCGGATTAGTAATTGATAAGCTTAGCTGAATTGGTTGAAAAATAAGATAAGTAATAAATTAATAACCAATAATTTATCATAAATTTTAAGTAAAATATTTTATGGCTTTTTAAAAATGCCAATAAATTAATATAATGATATGTGGTTTTTTGCAATTAATCATAAATGAGGGAAGTGTTATTTTTAGTATTTTAAAAAAAATATTACTAAAATAATGCCACAGATTTCGCAAGTTTTGTCATTTTATCAAGCAAAGTATTATTTCTTAGTATTTCATAAAATATCAAAATAATTTATAGATTACTAGCATGACAATAATATTTGTAATAGAACGCCACTTAGCACTGCTTAATGATTACAAGCATTTAATCTTAAATACCATAAGAAAATGGATGTATAAATACAAAGTAGCAAGTGTCATGATAGTTTTGCACTAATATATGCTTTTATTGTAATGAATGACATAAAATATTTATGGATAGTAGTGTATGAGAATGTCAATATGATTTATTGTTCACAGCCCCTTTCATCATCACTAAGATTTTAAATCTCATATAATAGTCTTTTAGTTTTTGCATAAAATGAGATACATCTTTATCATGCTCCATTTCAACACTTAGGATGGAAGAAGTTATAAAATGTATTGACTAAAATATTAAGATGATGTAGGATAATTCTATCCTGACATATAACCTATCTCAGCATCATAAGAGACATTTTGCTAAATTTAAAATTATGATCATCATGAATATTGCGGAAGCATACAAAATGCATTATCAAGAATCCCTCTATGCATTCATGTGCTAATTATCATTCCATTGTATTTCAAAGAGGTTGATTAATGCTAATGGAAGAGCATAATGTTACTCAATTTTAAAAGTACTCAAATTAATACTATATGCTTATGTATATAGTAGTCAAATGAACAATATAGGTCAATAATAATTTAAGAGCTCATCCAAAAAGGATAGTATAAGTTATAACTTGTGGCTTTGATCCTATTTAATATATAGAACCTCATATATAATTGATTTTAGAACTAAATATATGTTCATCCAAAACCTTACATCTTCTTATTGTTTAAGCTCACAAATGATTATTAGATGGACCTAAACCAGTACTCTTTTGGTACTAGTCCAAAATGATTTAGTATGGGATATACTGTATTGATCTGGTAGAATGTTCTCGTTTCCGTCACGTTAAGCTGTTATAGTTAATGAATGGAAACGAGGATATCCGGCCGGGCAAACGGGTACCCAGTTGCCTGTTTACATAAAAAAATAAAATTATTATATTAAATTGATAATTTATTAAAAATTAAAAATAATTTTTTAGGATAAGATGGAGTAATTGAGAACAACCAAATGATGATATACTTCTAAAATAGCTCGATTTAGGCCTCTTAAGAAATGCATATTAGCTGTAACATAGTAACAAATCAGATAGGAAATGAAGATTTCTAACGCAATAACCATAAAAAAAGAATACATTCAAATTTCAAAGCAAAAAAATAAAGAGATATCTTTCTTCAAAAATAAAGGAAAGAGATGAGCATACCAGAGAAAGAAAAAAGGTGTTGAAGGGCGTCGATGGGGCGATTAGCAAAGATAGATAATGGAGCTAGATTCTCGCTTTGATGGCTTTGATGTCAAGAACTTTAGATTGGCTGCGTGAAAGAAGGAAGAGCAAGAGACTGCTACATGAAAAAAGAAAGAGCAAGAGTCAACAAAAATAAATTCAAACATATTTTACTATATTTATTTTATTTATTTTTAAATTTTAAATTTTAATATATTAATATATATATTTAACATTTAAATATATTATATTAAGCTAATGGGATGGGATGGATAAATAGGGATGGATGAAGAATACATCCCTGGCCGTTTATCCATTTAGCCGTTAATGAAAAATTTTCGTTATCCGTTAAGCCGTTTAAATCGAGGATTTTTCGATCGGTTAACGATCAAACAAAGAAAGTTGCCATCATTAGAAATGTTCGGCTAACCTTAGATAGACGTAAAAGAATCTGTGTTATAATGTTCCTTAATCATATTAAAGTTATAAAATCTGCTATGAAACAATGTTAACTAGATATATGCTATTAATTAGTGTGCTTGGCCCTATTTTAAGTACCCAAATCTCTCCTAAATATTTAATAGATCAACCTTTAAACTTCTTATATTTCTAACATTCTCAAAAAATAAGCTTATAACTAGAAATAGAAAATACTATTACCATCTGACTTAAAAGAACTCATGCTCTAATATCCCTTGATCCATGTAGGGCTTTGCTATATTTATTCTTATTCAATTTGTAGCACCTTGGAATCTCATCTAGCAGGACAAACTATAAATTATAAATTTACAACTTGTTATCCTTAACCTACCCCAGTTACATATCTATAATCTTCCTAGCTAGTATGTAATTGATATAAGAAAAATATATGTATATAGGTTCTCGTACATTATACCTAGCCCTCTCTCAACGAAAGTAGATTTACCAAGTTTCTTAAATGGTTATGGCATTATTAGGCCAAGTTAGGTCCATTTATTAAATTTGAATCTAGGCCAATTAGAGTGCTTAAGTCATTCTGAGCTAAGCTCGGTTCGATCATTTTCTAAGTTCAAATAAGGAAGAATTCATATACCATCCATTGACACTCCAATTGAGGTTTTTATATATTAAGATCCGAGCTCTATCAAATACTTGTTGATTATGCATCAAGTCTAGATGATCTACCAATAGCCGGTAAACTCGTTTTTTTTATACCCCCAAAAACAATTTAATAACGGCATTAATTTAAAAATATAATTATTGAATTTTATCAGGAGCACCAATTTAAAATACAAAATAGAACTACACGTTATGATACTTTTTTTTTTTTTTTTTGGTACAGGCGGACAATCACACTAGTCTATTGTGAGACAACCCATATACATCTGAAAACAAAATTTGCAATAAAATAGGAGGGCAGAGGTCATCCCTTCTCCATATCCTATAACCAACATGCTGAGCCACAGCAGCCGCCGCCCAGTCCGCCGCCGAATTGGCTTCACGAAAATATGACGTATCTGGACAGTATCCACTTCCTGGAGTATAGACCATATATCACTGAGAATCAGATTAGGGGATGCTTCGGGAATATTCTCCTTCCGCAACCACTGAATGACTGTCATGGAATCGCCCTC
>UESW01001609.1:0-35072 GCA_900491605.1 Calamus simplicifolius | reverse complement strand
TTAAGAAGTTGTTTGTTATTGTAAACTCTATTATTATTTGTTTTTACTAATTCAATCAGGGGATTGAATTAGTGGAGGTAGTATACCTCGAGTCGAACTAGATTAGCTTGAGGTTTGGGTTTTGTGCTGATGAGCCCAGAAAACCAGCTGGGTTTGTTGTGATCCAGGGAAAACAACAAGTTTTGAGTTATGAGCTTATAAAAGAACTCGGTTGTAATCTAGTAGATTATAGTGTGAACTCAAGTGGTACTTGGGAGTGGATGTAGGTATTGGACACACCAAACCACTATAAATTCCTTGTGTTTGCCGTGCTTCGATTGTCTCACTCTATTTATTTATTTGTAACTATTATTTATCCTGCACTTAATCTTGTTGATTCCAAAGCCAATCGTATTAAAAGGTTAAATTTTTTTTTAAGAACCCAATTCACCCCCCTCTTGGGTTGCCATCTGAGCCAACACCTCCACTCTTACGAATTCCAAAGCCATGAGATACCTTTGGAATTCCTTCACTCACCGTTGATAGAAGCACCCAAGCCTTCCTTCCTGCAATCGTGGGCTTTCTTCTCCCTGTGAGCGTGCCCGACCATCTCCCTTCACGTACCTCTTCCATGGATTTTCCGCTAGAATTAATTCCTCTTGTCCACCACTTCTTGGAATTAATTCCCCACCTCCACGTGACGTTTCCGTGTGGCTTCCTGGCTTCACGCCCAAATCCCCCACGGTTGACCTGCGCTGCTTTCTTTCCGTGAGGACGTGAAGACTCACGTCCTCTTCCTTTCCATGAGCACAGACTTCCGTAGTCTTGCTCACGCTTCTGCTGCAACTTCACACACGAGACAGGAATTTCTCAAAGCCTCACGAAGCAGTTGGATACCACCGCGGCTTTGTTCCGAAGAGAGAGAGGGAGAGAGAGAAGGAGAAGATATGGCTGCCTCCCTATGATGAGAAAGGATTTCTGGCATCAAACCCTAGAATCTAGAGTTTAAATACATCTACGAAGTGGGCTAGGCCCAGACTCAACAAAAACTCCCATGAACTAACCCAATGAGATTAAACTAATCCCCAAGCCCGTGCACACCCATGACTTGATTTAATCTCAACCCTTGGACTCAAACCAAGCCCAATACAAGTTAGCCCCCCTGGGCCTTGATAGCACCACACCAGGCCCAACAATCTCCATCTTGGTGCTTTCAAGGCCTCAGCATGTCCATCGTGTCCATCAGCTGCAATCCCTCCTACTAAAACTGTCCCATGAAAGAACCTTGGTCAGTGCATTGCTGGATTCTCCTTGGTATGTACCTTCACAGCTCCACTCCACCTTCTTCCACCAGCTCTCTGTAGTCAACGCTTTCCTTCCAAAAGTATCCTTTGGCCACTAGTCCTGCCTTGTACCTGATACCTCCTTGCTCTAAAAGCCCTTTCTTGCGCTGATAAACCCATTTGCAATCAATAGGTTTCTTTCCTTGTGGCAGCTGGACAACCTGCCATGTGCTAGTCCTGTAGAGAGACTGCATCTCCTCAGCCATTGTCTGCATCTCCTGCCATAGCCTGGACCCACCTATCTTTGTCCTAGCTATCCTGGCTCTCCACAGCCTCCTCATAGGTGTAAGGCTCTCCATTCGATGTCATCAAGGCATATGACACCGAATCCTCGAAGCTGTATTGAACTGGTGGTCGCACGTTTCTCCTAGGTCTGGGCAGTGCAATCCCAGTATCAATCCCCTACCCAGCTGCATCCTCTTGAGTCCTCTGCTTAGCCGCATCCTGCTGAACTTCTTGGCTTCTGACCCCTCTGTCAGTCCTCTCCACCTGAATCTCAAATCCTCCTGGTCACTAGCAAATGGCACGACTGTGTAGGAGGTCATCTAACTAGTGTTACCGTGTTCCTCCTCCTGTAGTTCTTGTTATGCATCTGTACCATCTCTGATCCGAAGGATCGAGCTCTCATCGAAGGTCACATCTCTGTTGATGAAAACCTTCTTCTCCAAGGGATCCCACAACTAATACCCCTTGATTCTATGTGGGTAGCCCAGGAACACCATCTTCTTAGACCTGGCATCCAACTTACTTCGCTCTCCAGCACCAACATGCATATATGCCGTGCATCCAAACACCCTCAGATGGTTCAGGTTTGCCTTCCATCCAGACCATATCTCATCTGGAATGCCTCCATCCAACCTGGTGTGCGGTGACCGATTGACCAAGTAGCTAGCTGCACCTACTGTGTCAACCCAGAACATCTTTGGAAGCCCTGCCTGCAGCCTCAAGCACCTTGCTTTTTCCAACAGTGTTTATTTATTCTCTCAGCCTCCCTTCCTGTTGAGAAGTTTCCATCACTGAGAAGTGACTTTTGATGCCCTACTTCTCACAAAATCTTTGGAACTCCCTGCTGGTATATTCCCCGCCACTGTTTGACCTCAGATACTTCACACTCCTACCCTGCTCCCTCTCCACCTCAGCCTTCCAGATTTTGAACTTGGTGAAGACCTCTGATTTCTCCATCATGAAGTAGATCCACTGTTTTCCTGAGAAATCATCTATCAAGGTAAAAAAGTATATGGCCCCATTCCTTGCAGAAACCGGGGCTGGTCCTTAGACATCCATGTGTACTAACTCCAGGGGTTCTGCACTCCTAGCTATGCTGATCAAGAACTGCTCACTCCTCTGCTTCCTCATCTGACATGGCTCACAGATCTCCATGACTCCACCACTCAGGTCCGGAAGTAGTCCTCTCTTGCTCAGTTCTTTCATCCCCTGTCTCCCATGTGGCCTAGGCGGTAATGCCACATCCTGTCCACATCTCAAGGATCCTGTTCCACAGCTGCTGCCTCAGATTTCCCTGTCACCATAGAGCCCTCCAACCTGTATAGGTTGTTCTCCAGCCTTCTCCCTCTCATCACCACCATAGCTCCATTGAAGATGTTCAGAACTCCACTCCTAGCATGACTGCTGAAGCTGTATCCTGTCTGCTCTAGGTACCCCAGTGACACCAGATTCTTCTTGAGTTCTGGGATATGCTTCACGTTGGTAAGAATGCGCACAATGTCATCAAACATCCTCACCCTCACTATGCCAATCCCTGTCACCTTGCAAGGGTGATCATCTCCAAGAGTCACATACCCCTCATCAACCTCTGTGTAAGTACTGAACCACGATCGGTTGGGAGTGTAATGATGAGAACAAGCTGAATCCAAGGTCCATATCTCTGTACTATGACTGTGACCATCTGATACCACCAAGAGATCATCCTCCACCTTCTGTCATGCAACTATACTCACAGACTCAGATTTTTCCTTTTCTCCCTTTTTTCCACTTAGGACAATCCCTTTTAAACTATCCTACATCACCACACTTGTAGCACTTAGCCTTCTTGGACTGTAACCGTCCCTTAGGCCTGCTCCTGTCCCTGCCTCTGCCTGACCTTTTCTTAACTGATAGACCCTCCTGGAGAACTGCTTCCTTGGTCATCCTCTCCCTCTGCTCATTCGTCCGAAGCACCGAGACAATATCTTTATAGAATAGTGTCTCCTTCCTGTAGAGTAGCGTCGTGACCAATGAGTCATGTGATAGGGGCAGCGAACACAATAGCAAAGTGCCTTATCTTCCTCTTCCATCTTGACCCCGACATTCAGCAATGCATTGCTCACCTGGTCGAACACCTGGATGTGGCCCAGCACATCTCCATCTTCTGACATCCGAAGGCTATAGAGGCGCTTCTTCAACATCAACTTGTTGCACATATTCTTTCCCATATAGAGGGCTTGCAACTTCGACCAGAGTCCCTTCAGGGTCTTCTCCTCCAGCACTGAATAAAGGACTGAATCCACCAGACATCCCCTGATCATTGAACATGCCTTCTTTTCCAACGACATCCACTGCTTATCTGTCATCCCATATGGCCTTTCCTCCAAAGCCAGATTTAAACCCTGTTGCACAAGAAGATCCTCTACCCGGACTTTTCACATGGAGAAACTTTCCTTCCCATCAAACTTTTTAAAATCTATTTTTATGTTACTACCCATGGCGAGATCTCAACCAAAATAAAAATAGCATAAAAATAAATTTTAGAAAATTAAGAAGTACATTGATGGACCTTGTTGAAATTGTTTCAACCCTTTGAAGATCTCCAAACAACTTCTTCTTGTTCCTGAACCAACCAGGCTTTGATACCACTTGTTGGGGTTTAGTCCCTGATGAACAGTTGTGGGATTCCTCGTTGAACAAGAACCTTGGGCTTTCACCCTTTTATCAACAATTAGGTGTGTAGTCTCTTGATCCAAGATTCAAGATTGATATAGCGGTAAAGCCTTAGCTCTTGAACTTCTTGATCCTGGTTCAAAACTCCACAGCCCTTCTTGGATTAATAATAATTTTATTAATCCTTCTTTGTTGGTCTTTGCTGGAATTAATTTTCTAAAGCCCCTCCACTCTCACAAATTCCAAAGCTGTGAGATACCTTTGGAATTCCTTCAAAAAAATTTATTTAACTATTTTTATTATTATATTTTTATTTGGGTATATGAAGTATCATTGGGTTTGCACCTTTACCCGATCGTTTGTACTTTGGGGACAAATCACCAACAACCCATACGAGGGGACGAAAACTTATCCTTAAAGCAGTGTTTAATATGACTCGATCAGTTTAATTCTTTTTAATTTTAGTTTATATTTTAAATTTAAATTTTAAATTTATTTTTTAATATTTTTTTAATATTTTTTTTTGTAAAATTAAAAATAATTTTCTAACGTAGAGAACCAAACCAGCCCAACTCTTTTGGAGCAGTTTAGATAAGGCTCCCGGACGATTAGGACTTCAAAAATGAAAAAAAGTCAACGGTTGTGACCCTGCTAAAGTTGGGATCACCACAAGTCTCCAGCTGAGCTTGCCATTTTGGCGTTAGACTGCCAGCTGGCATCGGCCTATCATCTGTCTCTATTTGCGTACTGCTGTCAATTTCCTAGGGCCCCACATCCACAGCAAGGTGCCACGTGGTACAGCCGATACACGTTGTTTCGCGACACGTAGCAAGCCAATGCGATTTCACTCTGTGGGTCCCAAGGCTCCATTCGTCCCCATCTCATCTTGTGGATTCTTTCTTTCTTTTTATTTATTTCTTTCTCGTTCCGCTCGCTTTGGGATGAGCCTCGACGAGAGGCTACGATTCCTCGTTCGCCTCCCCGCTACGTCAGCATCCCTTCGTGGACTCCCTCTGATCGCGTCATATATTATTATTAGATGAAAATATGTTTCTGGTCCTCAAAACTTTTATTCAAATTTTATTTTACCCTCAAAGCTTCAGTCATCGCATATTAGCCATTTATGTTTTAAAATTATTGCCTCCTAAATATTTCATTAGATAAAATTATGCGCTCACATGAATCAACGCCTCTTGATGAGGTAACGGACTCAAAACAGAGTTTATTTTTGATTATGAAGCAAGCGAATAGCAAAACGAGCTGTAATAAGTTAATTCATCTTAATATAATTTTTAATCTCATTAACTTTAATTTAAACCAATTAGCGATAAAAATTGATTTGATTTTATCATCATATAAATTTAATTTCATCAACTTTTCTACTTTTAACTAATTAATAAACTCTTTAATAATTTCTAACAAACTCTTTGGCCAATATCTTAGAGTATTTTATTTGGATCATTAAACCATCCAGATTCATTCCTCTTCCTTCTTTGCCCCCCTTTCGTCTTCTTTTTTACCTTTTTTTTTTTGTTTTTTTTTTTTTGTGAATCCTCTGTTTCAGTTCTCACTTCATTTCTGAACCGGCCAAAGGATGAATCAAGCTTGCATATTGTTCAAGCCAAATCAAATAATAAATGGATTTTGGGCTGGTTAAGTCAGTTAATTAAGTAGTCTTTTGATAGCTAATATGCTTTATCTCTAGTTCAGTTTGAACTAGTTTTAAGGATCACTTCCAATCAGATCGATTTTGTTGAATATAAATCAATTTTGTGATTCAGTCAATCAGAAATTAAAATAGATTCAATTGGATGAATCAGGTTTTCAGTAAGTAATATTCAAACTTTTATGATTTAGATTAGTGATCAGAAAATTAATCCTTATTTGTTATTCTGGTAACTATAATTGGTAGCAAGAATATTTTAAACACGCAGTACTAAATTTTAATAATTAAAAATTTAAAAAAATTAAGTACAAATTTGAAAATTAAAATATATTTTATTTTATTAATATTAGAAATAGACTTTGAAGCTAATATTTTATCATTTGGTCCTTGGCCGCATCCTCTCTACATTGTTTGAAGCACTAGAAAAGATTAATTAGAGAGAGAGAGAGAGAGAGAGAGATGGAGAGCTAAAGAGGGGCACATCAATTAATTAAGTTAAGCTTATCGTGAGTGATGCTTGTGGATGCCCGGTCACCGCAAATGACAATTAGAAGGCTCCATGGGATTGCCAATGAAGCTTTCATTATCGTAGAGGACCTGCAAGAAGTTTCGGGGCCGAAAGTTTCGACGAGGATCCTTCGATGGGCAAGTTAGCGATCGGAGTAACAGCCGTAAACTTGAAGAAGCTTGTAAGAGAGGGGCCTAGAGATTGGAATGCTCTCTAAGTGTTAAGTGTACATTATCTTATCAAAGATCCCTCTTACCCTTTTTATTGACCCTTGTTTTTCCTATGGGATCAGCTATGTGGGGTTCCATGAAAGAGAATGTCTGCTAAACTCATGGTGATTACGTGAGCTCGGAGACGATTGATGGGCTTAGTCCCGTGGGACATGCGGGCCAGGTGATTGGTGGGCCTGGTCCCATCGGGTGCGTGGTCAGATGGTTTGTGGGTCTGATCCCATCGGGCACATGGTAATTTTAAAGGGGTACACTGCTCCAATGCAGGATGGCTTGCACCGGACGTGATGATTCACCCATGCATAAATATGCGCTTCTATGGTGTAGGATCCATGAATGGGTTCTCTGACTCGGGCTCGCGCTCGGGTAAATCACGATGCAAGCCATCCTATACCTGAGGTGGTGTACAAAGACTTCTATTTTCATTGGAATTCAAGCTTGCATCCTGGATGGGCTGGCCCATTAAAAGCTTGATCCAGATAGGAAACCTTAGGAGCCACTGCTATAAATATCTCTCATCCGTAGCATTTCGCAAATCCTCTCGCGCTTCGTCTCCTCTACCTCTTCTACAGATAAAAACCCTAGGAGACCATGGCGATGCATACTAGTATGAGCTATAGCTTGATGATTCTATTGCTATTAGCAAGCCACTTGCTATGCACAAATGATGAGGTGCAAGTCACAAGGCAATGGCCGGAGGAGGTGGACCAATATTTACAGAAGTTTAATAAGCCTGCCATTAAGAGCATCCAGGTTTGTCAAACCAGTATTATTTTATTTTATTTTTTTCCTTGCATAATTTTTTTTAGCTATTTGGGTTAAAAATGATTGTTTTTAGTTCATTCAAAGAGAGTTTTGGATAGATTCTTTATAAAATATTTGTTTCTTCCAATATAAAAATATTAAGGTGGTCAGGATTTCTTGAGATTATTTTTTGTATCATTAATCTTTTGAAAGGCATTTCATATCTCTTTAAGGTCTTGTCTCGTCTTTTAAGGTTTTCAAGTTATTAACTCGCAAACAATGACCATTTCTTATATCAAAGCTATACATGATTTTGATTTTTAATTAAAACTAGAATTTTTCTTTTTTTTTTCCTTGTTAATATATTTTTTAGTTTTTATTTACTCACAATAACTCTATCTTATTTTAAAGAGTAAAAATCATTCTTTTAGTCATGATAAATTCTTCAATTATGCTCTTTTTTTATTTTTTTTAATGATTGATTACCTTTTATTATTGCGGTCTTGCCTTATTTTTCATAGATTTTACTTTTCTTTATTAAATTTTTTATTCTAGGATTAATTTTTATTTATGTTTTTCTGGGCATATTAGTTTTCATCTGCCAAAATTAGCATGATAGGGGGGATGCTCATAAAAAGGGAAATATTTTTTTTCTTTATTTTATTTTCTTCTGTATCATTTTTTTAATGCAAAAGTTTCTATATTATTTCATTAGTACAATTCCATCAAGTTTCAAGTAAAATTCCTCTTCTGTTATGCTTATTTTGGGCATCTAATAACTTATGGTCCCTCTTTTTTCTTCTTTTTTTTATTGGGTAAAATCAAATAAAAAAAGAGCTCAGAATGGGATATCATAGATTGTGTCAATATCTCCCATCAACCGGCCTTTGATCATCCATTGCTCAAAAACCACTCCATCCAAGTCTACTCTTTTCCTCTCACTTGTCTTCTTTTCAAATTCTTCCACTATTATTGATGGTTTCTTTACTTTATCTTCACTTTGTATAAAATATTCAGATGCGGCCATCTTTCTACCCATTTGACCTAGATGACAAAACGAGGTGGCATCAAAGAAGAAAATAAACTCCATAGATCAGCCTTGGCAAAGAATTGGAAGGTGCCCTGAGGACACTATCCCTATTAGGAGGATCAAGAGGGATGATTTACTGAGGGCCAGCTCTATTGAAATATTTGGAAAAAGAGTCATGGGTCTGTCCCAAATTCCATGGTTGAATATAGTGATTCTAGATATGCTAACCATGAGGTAAATCATTTTGAAAACATATGAAAAAAATATAGCTTTATTACAAGATCGAAGCCATTATATTTCCATTTATTTCCTTTCCTTTCTCCTTCACCTCTTTCATTTGAGTTGTTTGTGGGTCTTCTTGAGTAGTATGCATTTGCTGGAGTATGGGAAAATAAATACTATGGAACACAAGTAAACATGAATGTGTGGCGTCCGATGGTTGAGCAAGTATTTGAGTTCAGTCTGTCTCAGCTTTGGATTGTTAGTGGTGAGGGAGATGATACCAATGCCATCAAAGCTGGTTGGTAGGTATATTATTATTGTTTTGGCTTTAACAAATAGAAAGTAGATTTACTTGTGAAATTTTGAAAGTCCTTTGTTCAAGTGTTAACCTTCAACCGATTGCTCTTTGGTGTAGGAAAAATATTAGGTTTATTCACAACTTTATGGAGATAGTAACACAAGACTGTTCATTTACTGGACTGTAAGCAATCCTTCCCTTGCTCGGCCTCAAGTTTCTTCTTTTGTTGCCTTTCTTACAATTTCTATGAAACATAAGAGAATTAGATTGTCAATTCTTTTTAGATTTTCTAATATTTTCTATTCAACCATATGAAATAGATGAGGTGCTATAGACATTCATCATTTTAGTTGTCCATTTTTGTTTCAAGATTGAAGTTGCTTCTAATATTTTGTTGTAAAAATTTTAGGCGGATAATTATCGAAACAAAGGCTGTTACAATCTATTCTGCCCTTGGTTCGTTCAAACTAACAATGATGTAGCATTTGGTGCTCAACTTTACCCCATTTCTACGTATGGTGGCACCCAATATGAAATTACCATGAATATTTGGCAGGTAAAAATAGAATTCACGTGATTTTTATATTAACATACAAAAGAATTAAATTAACAATCCCCCTTCTTTCCTTTACCTCTTTTTCTTTTCTTTTTTTTGTGTGTGGAAATAATCCAACAGTGGGGAATTGGTGGTTCTAGTTTCAGAGTTACGATCCTTTGGGCTATTGGCCTGCTTCCCTGTTCAATAGTTTTGTAGATGGTGCCTCTACGATATATTGGGGAGGCGAGATCGTGAACAATGCTATATCAAACCGTCATACCTCTACAGGGATGGGTAGTGGCCATTTCCCAGAAGAAGCTGGTGGCAAGGCGAGCTTCTTCTGAAAAATTCAAATACTTGATGAGTCGAGGAATCATCAAGAACCTGAAGGGATACGCACTAGTGCACTATAATATACTACTTGGCAATGATCCAGGTGGTGAGGCGGGAACTTGCTTCTGCTACGGTGGTCCTGGTAGAAATCCCAACTGCCCATAGAAGAAGACCTTTCAATAAATACCTCCATCACTTCTTTCTTAATATTATAAAGAAAAGGGGGGGAAATCAGCACATTGTCCGCTAGCTTATAAAATGTCATAATAATTTCAAGGAGTGGGAGCACTTGGGCTCTCAGGATATATAGAGAGGAGCTTTCCACTTGTTGTAATGTGTTATTTTGGTGCCATCTCAACCCAGCTTAAATATCTTGCGCGCGATAGTTGTTTTGGCCGACATGTTAAAAAACCTTTTTGTATATGTAGAGATATATATAACTACAAACAAAGTTTTAGGATAGAAGGGAAAATGGCAATCTCTATAATTACAAAAGCCCAATTGTAATGTTCTAAGCGCATCAGCTGGTACGATGGCACCCAATCTAATAGTATTCTCATCTAAGCAAGCTTAACTATTGATCAGTTTTGATGGGATTCGATAAATTAATACTTTGGTACCATTTGTAATGCCTCATACTGGGTCATGAAGCCATTCTTGCAGTCTTTGGAGTCCAAGAGTGTTTTTGGCACCCAAACTTCATTGAATTCAGCTATACCATGATATGATTTTGAACTTGCTTCCCGGTAACGAAAAGAAGCCACAAAATATGTTCTCATGAAAATAATCTTCCGCAGCTGAAGAAAATAGTTTGCAAACTGGTAAGGAGAAAACCATGGGCCAATATGGCTGCAGAGCAAGTCAATCTGCGGCAAAGAACGTTCCTCTGTTCGTTAGACAGTAAATTCTCCAGAAACCGAAAACTGGCAATGAGTCCAGATGAAGGAAAAGAAGCTGCAAGTCTGATTCATGTTACAGCCGTGTAGGGAACTGTCCGGTTCAAGATCTCAATTTTTCTGTTGGAACAGGCTTCAGTTGCACTCCCATAGGATAGTCTATGCTATTTTTGGAAAAACCATTACGCCAAACAATTAGAACACTATAAAGCAGTGAACAAAAATGCATTCTGATTATATAGCACGAGGAGAAAAGTACAGTGAAGGAAAGAATTTGGGCATGATTTGTTGATGGCAGTTAAAGATCACATTATGCTGATTTTGCATCTAGAAGAGCCGTCATCCTCGAAGAAGAGAAATTTGCTTAACATGTCATAATTCTAGATTACCATGTATTAAGTATGTGAGTAAATTATAATATTATTTTAGAAAATAATGAGTTGTTAAAATGCAACATAACTTTGACAAGTGGTTAAGGATAGATCGCCAAGAATGGGTATGTGAGATGCTACTCTCTCTCTCTCTCCATTTTATAAAATTTAAAATACTTATAAAATATGAAAAATATGGAGAATATTCATATGTCATCTATTGTCTTTCGTTGATTTCATGCTTTTATAATATAAATTATTTAGTTACAAAAATAAAAAAAATTGAATTTATTTATGATAAAAGGATATCACAGGAACTCCTGCGCCATTGCGGCATAAAACTCAATGCACGGAGCCTGATATTATTAGAATCAATTATTTGAAAATAAATAGTTTTAAATTTATAATAATAAAAAAAGCATCGTACATAAAGCTTTTATCAAATACTGCCAAACATATAAAATTTTATATCTAAATCATTCCAAGTTATAAATATTATTTTATATTAAAATCTATTTTAATCAATCAAACAACAACAGTATGAACAGATTTTATGATTTTTTTGCCGTTCAGCTCTATTATATATTTTTTATAAAATATAAATATTTTAAATTTATTTTATTACTTACTCCTGTAACTTTTATTTAAAATGATTTAAGTGATCCATTTCTTGATTTAAGATCTATCCATATTGAGTTCATCAAATGTATTTAATGATTTTTTTCTTATGAAAAATATTTCTAATCTTGTTGCTTGATAAATTAATACCTTTCTTTCTAAAACTTCTTGAAAATAGATATAAAATGAAAGTAGATATTAAAATATACCATGTGTGCAAGATTTTGTTTCTATAAAATATAAACTATTTATATTAAAAAAAAGACATAAGGTCCATTGCATTATTCTTTTCTTTTTTTTTTTTTTTTTTCATGAATTACACATCCTCTTGCATTAAAAAGAAACCACCTGCATTTGAAAAATCATCAAATGCGCTGCTCTCCCTTTCAGAGAATTCTCAATGCTCCAAAGAGACATTGAATAGAAAAACAGACAGTGATTTATTAAGGATATTTTCTCTTGCTTATTGCTGATTTTAAATTTCCATGCAATGAACAAATCATTTGGAAAGATTGGATGGATATCTCTAAAGTCAGCATATGCACCATTTAATTCTTCTATTAAATAAAAATAAATTAAAATTTTAAATCAATCCAATTAAAAGAAATATTTTTAATAAAATTTTTAACACTTTAAATTGAGAAGTAATTTGGTACGAATTGATTTTAAAATTTTAGGTAAGAATAGATTTTATTAGAATAAAATATTTATGCACCGTGCAATAGATAGGAATGCGCTCACATGATGCATCGTATTCTTTCGATGATCGATTTGTATGCGTATGTAATCTAAAAAATTAAAAATATTTTATTATATATATATAAATTAATAGATTAATTAGTATGATACAAGCATTCTGTATCGTGTACGATGACCAAATACACCTTCTTAGTAAGATAGAGAACCAAACAAGCCCAACTGTGCTTTAAGAATCGTGCAGCTTGTGCTCCGGTTCTCTTAGCTTCTGTGCTTTAAGATTCGTGCAGTTCTTTGCTTCTTCCCCGATCTTCCGGCGATCGTCGTCGACTGGTCTTCGCCGCCGCTCAGAGTTCCTTTTTGTTCTCTCTGTCTATCCTATGGCCTCGGATGCGGCTAATAATGGCCGGTCTTCCGGGAGGAACGCGGCGGAAGGAGGTTTTGTTTGGGTGGCTTCGTCCCCGTCGCCGGCTACTGTGGCGAGGTTGGGGCTGCTTTCCCTGAGGTGGTGACCCTCCCAGCAGAAGAGCTTGCAGAGGAGGTGGCCAGATGGAAGCAGACAGCCATCATCGCTCGCTTCTATCATCGTTGGATTCCGACTGATGCGTTCCTCAGGGAATTTCGGCGTGCCGGAGTTTTGGGAGAAATTGTTCCGATCAGCATGGCTTTCCGTTGCCATGTCTTTTGTTTCGAATCTCCCGAAGCTCGGGAGTTAGTGATGCAACGGCCATGGGTTATCAACGGTCAGGTTATTGGCATCGAAAGATGCGGCCGGATTTCTCTCCGGCTGAGGACTCTATCTCGTCGGCGTTGGTCTGGGTCCGGCTGCCGAACCTTCCCCTCAAGTTCTGGAAAGTTGATTTCCTCAAATCAATCCTGGCAATGGCGGGGGAATTTGTCTGTACTTATGCTGCAACCCTGGCGAAGAACAGAGGAGGAGGCTTCGCTCGGGTCTGCCTGCGGATCGACCTTTCTCGTCCTCTTCGTCCAGGAGCTCGAGTGCAAGGTCTCAACCAGAGGTTCTGGCAACAATTTTCTTACGAGAATCTTCAAGGGATTTGCTTGAACTGTGGTTCGCTTCATCTGGGAGGTCCCTGCTCTCTCCCGTCTCGTTCGGTTGAGGAAGATTCGGCTTCGACCTCCATTTTTGGGCCCTGGCTTTCAGCTGTTAGGCAGCAGAGAGGTGCTCCTGGTACTCAGCCTTTGGGAAGGAGGAGCTCTCAACCGAAGGAGTCTTCGTCTTCTGCAGCCATTGTCTCTGCTTCTCCTTCCACAGAGGATGGGCTTCGCCTTGGGTCGGAGGGCCGGCGTGATGTTTGGAAGACTCCGGTGAAGGTGGCTCGCCGGCAGATCTCCTCATCCAAGATGGCGGTCGATGGGTCAGGAGTGGCGTTGCTTCAGCCGGGGAAGATGAAGTCCCCTTTTTCTTCAAGGAAGGGAGGCGTGTCGTTGCTGCCTGGGCGTGCCGAATTGAAACTCTGTGAACAGGAGCCGCAGCCAGTTGCTAAGGAGAGCTCATGTGATCCTCCTCTGATCAGTGTGGTGAAGACTTCCAATCCCTTCTCCTCTCTTGATCTGGAGCTGGGAGCTGAAGGCCATATGGACTGTAGGGATGGGTTCCCGGGTTCTCTGAAACGGGCCAGACCGGAGGTGACTATGTCTCCAAGGTCTTTTCCTAAATCGGTGCTCCGGAGGGAAAAAGGTAAGGCCTCTGTGTTGAAAAAGGGGGGGGGGGGCTCATCTTTACCTCGTGTCGGACTTGACTTACCCCTTGTGGCCAGAATGGTGGCCAGGTACGGTCAAGGGCGCAGTCTGATCAAGGTACTGGGTCCTTTTTGGAGGAGGTTGACGGAAGTTCTGTTGGTCAGGGTCCTGGTTCCATGTCAAACATTACAACTTTGGAGATGGAAGGGCCGCTGGTCTGTTCAGATCTTCAGTCTGATGTTTACCCTCCGATGGTAGGGGGTATTGCTGATAGCATTATGATGGAGGACCATGGAGGGGTCCCAGTTTCTCCCAGTCTGTAAAATGAGGATTCTTCTGTGGAATGTGAGAGGTGCTCGCAAGCCATCTTTCTGTTCCTCTTTTGGAAGATTGTTGCAGCTGCATAAGTTTGATATATGTGTCCTTTTGGAAACGAGACTGTCGGGTGAGAGTCTGGCTCGGTTTCGTAAGCAGATGGCCCGATCTTGGTCCTCTTATGCTGTGGAGGCTGAAGGATTGTCAGGAGGTATGTTGGCTCTTTGGCGTTCCTCTGCGGTTACGATTGATGCTTTTCATCAGTGTAGTCAGCAGATAAGCATGATTGTCTCTGAAGGTGCTTCTGACCCTTGGCTCTTATCGGCTGTCTATGCCAGTACTGACTATCGGGAGAGAAGGATTCTCTGGTCTGAACTTCATTCCCTTCTTGATCAAGGTATTCCTTCTGTTATTGCTGGGGATTTCAATTGCATTACGGAGCCTAATGAGAAACGACGGGGTAGATGGGTTACTGGCTCAGCTGACATAAATGAATTCAGATCTTTCATTGATTCTGCTGGATTGCTGGATTTGGGGTACTCTGGACCCCAATTTACCTGGTGTAATAATCGGCAGGGTTCTGCTCGTGTTTGGGAGAGGCTGGATAGAGCTATGGCTACAGCTCAGTGGCTTCATTTGTTCCCTGCAGTTACCGTCACTCACCTTTCTAGAATTGCTTCTGATCACTGCCCTATTTTGATCTCCACGGAGGTTGTTCAGCATCAGCGTAAGCAGTTCAGATTTGAGCAGTTTTGGACTGCCCATTCAGCTGCTCGTGCTATTATTCATCACATCTGGCATCTCCCTGTCAGGGGTAATGCTGTTTATCGATTATCTCGTCGTCTTAAGATGACCAGGCATAGATTATCCAGATGGAGTAGAGTGGAGCTGGGGGATTTGGTCAGACATATTGAACAGGTAGAAAGTGACATTAGCGCTTTACAGGCTAAGGAAGATCAGGATGGATTTCTGCAGGCCTCGGACCTCTATTCTCTCCGAGATAAGCTTGCCCAGCATCACTCTCTTCTTCGGCAGCATGAGGTTTATTGGTGGCAACGATCCAGGGCTCAGTGGATCCGTGACGGTGATCGTAATACCAGATTTTTCCATCAGGCTACTTTGAAGCGGCGTGCTGCCAATAGGATTCGGAGATTAGTTGATGATGAGGGGAATACTCAGGAGGATACCCAATCTATTAGGGAGATGCTTCTTCATTTTTTCCAGTCTAGATGGGCTGATTCTTCTGGTGCGGGGGGGCGGTAATTCCGGTTTCAGATTCTGTGAAAGTCTCTTCCTTGGATAACAGTATGCTGGCCAGATCTATTTCTGTGGATGAGATTAGGGCGGCCCTTTGGGACCTTGGCCCGGATAAGGCCCCTAGGCCTGATGGGTTTCTGCCTTTCTTTTATCGTCATTATTGGGACATTGTGGGTCAGGAGGTGGTCTTGGCAATTCAGTCTGTTTTCCTAGCTAAACAAATTCCTGCGGAATGGAATCAGACCTTTATTTCTTTGGTGCCCAAGCGTCCTGATGCCTCCCTTCCTCAGCATTTTCGGCCCATTAGTCTTTGCACTACTCTTTATAAGGTCTGTGCTCGGCTTTTGGCTCGCCATCTTTCTCTAGTGATTCCTCGCCTCATTTCAGCTGAACAAGGGGCGTTTATTAGAGGGCGTTCTATTTCAGATAATATTCTCATTGCCCAGGAAATTATGTTTGACTTGCAGAGAGCTCCGGCCAGGAGAAGTCTTATGGCTGTTAAACTTGATATGGAGAGAGTCTATGACAGACTGAATTGGGCCTTTTTGCACCGCTCTCTTACAGAGTTTGGATTTGATGGCTTGTTCATTGAGTGAATTATGGCTTGCATTCAGATGCCGTCCTTTTCTATAATTATTAATGGGAGTCCGACCAGATTTTTTCACTCTACTGTGGGGATCCGACAGGGTTGCCCTTTATCCCCTTTGTTGTTTATTCTAGCTGTGGATGATCTGTCTCGTGCTTTCCATCAGGCTCAGCGAGATCGGAGGATAGCCCCATTTATGGCTGGTGCAGAGGGCCCTATGGTTTTCCATCTCCTGTTTGCGGACGACTGCATTCTCCTGAGCCAGGCTTCTATTGATAATGCGTCGTCTCTCTATTCTATTATCCAGCGATACTGTCAGGCTTCGGGCCAGAAGGTTAATTTTCTAAAGTCCACTATATGTTTCAGCCCGAAGACTCCTAGATCTATCAGGGAAGCCATTATTTCTTTATCGGGTATTTCTACTCAGGCTAACAGATTTATGTATTTGGGGATTCCTATTACAGGAAGACGTCCCCGTTGCTCTGACTACTATGAGCTTGAGAGGAGGGTTCATCAGCGTATGGAGGGGTGGCAGGTTACTGGCCTTTCGATGATGGCCAGAATTATTATTATACGCTCGGTTCTCTCCTCCCTTTCCCTGTACCTTCTGTCTAATTCTATTATTCCTATTACTTGTCTTAAGAGGATTGAGAGAAGTTTCCGTGATTTTCTGTGGGCTTCTACGCAAGAAGGTCATGGTACGCATCTTTTATCCTGGGAAACTGTCTGCATGCCTATCCAAGATGGCGGGCTTGGGATCGAGTCTCTGATTGTTAGAAGGGATGCCCTTCTTGTCAGACATGCTTCTAGATTCCTTCTGGAGCCGCATTGCCTTTGGAGTACCCTGATGCGTGCTAGGTACGGTGCCTGGATGCCGGATTCATATATCAGGCCACCTCGTGGTTGCTCCTCTTTTTGGAAGGAAGTTTGTAGATTTGGTCAGTCTATCAGGGGTAATGTTACGTGGATGATTGGAGATGGATCATCTATTGATGTTATTCAGGATATTTGGTTTTCTGAGATTCCTCTCTCACGATGGCCCTCTTTTATCAGTATTGACATCCCTTACAACCTTCGGGTCAAGGATTTGATTTCTTCTGATCCCCCTGCCTGGCATATCCCCTCAGTGACCCGTTTCTTCGGGTTGGAGCTTTCTAGACGTATTCTCTCGATGCCCCTTATCCCAGGTTGCTCATCTGACTCCAGGCTTTGGCATAGATCTTGTCTCTCTAGGGCTCCTATCAAGGATTTGATGATGATTTTCAGGCCGGGTTCCCAGCGTTCGATGGATGCTGATTGGATTTGGAAGCTTCCCACTCTCCCCAGAGTGCAGCTATTTATGTGGAAGCTTCTGTGGGATTGTCTCCCTACTTGTCTTCTTCTCTCTAGGAGGGGTCTGTCGATTCAGCTGTGCTGTCCTTTATGTAGGGTGGAGGACGAATCCTCTGAGCATGCTATCTTTACCTGCCCCAGGGCGAGACGGATATGGCATAGGGTGGGTTATTCTTTCAGGATGGACGATCTGGGTTCTCCTCGCTCTTCTTTCTTCCTGGATATTCGTAGAGCTTCTCTGCAGAGGTGTAGCCGTTGGATTGCCACGACTTATCATATCTGGTTATTGAGAAACCAGATTCTTTTCATGAACGACCCTATGTCTTCCTTCAGGATTATGAGGAAAATCAGATCTTTGGTCATGGACTGTGCCCGGGTTGGTTCTGACGTCTCTGGCCTCTGGGGATCCCCTGCTGCTTCGGCAGCGAACCGACATTCGGTGTTCATCTCCAGGGATCCCCCTCCTCCAGGGTTCGTCAAAATCAATTTTGATGGTAGTGTCCGTGGCAGAGCTGCTGGTTCTGGTTTCCTCATCCGTGGCCCTCAGGGTGAGCTTCTGGGAGCGGAAGGTTTTGGCACTATTGACTCCTCCGTCCTGATGTCTGAGCTTTATGCGGCCTGGGCGGGCATTTCTTATGCTGTCAGGACTCTTCAGGCCCAGAGGGTTTTCATTGAGGGTGATTCCATGTCGGTTATTTCCTGGCTGCAGAAGAAGAATTACCATTCTGGCCCTGCTAATCCGATGCTGACGGACATTCGTTCTATCCTTTCTAAGGTCGACTGTACTCATATTCGCCATATTTATCGAGAAGCCAATTCGACGGTGGACTGGGTAGCGTCCTTTGTGGCCCAGCATGCATGATCATGGTTCTGGAAGCCGAGCGATCCTTGTCCTTCTATTTTACAGTAAATTTTATATTCGAATCTTTCTGCGCTAACTCGCACTAGGCTAATATGATCGCCCATTTTTTGTACCAAAAAAAAAAAAAAAACAAGCACAACTCTTTTGGATCAGTTTAGATAAGGCTCCCCGGGAATTAGGACTTCAAAAATTAAAAATATATAAAAAAAAATGAAAAAAAGTCGACGGTTGTAACCCTGCTAAAGTTGGGACCACCATAAGTCTCCAGCTGAGCTTGCCATTTTGGCGTTAGACTGACAGCTGGCATCAGCATAACATCTGTCTCTATTTGCGTACGGCTGTCAATTTCCTAGGGCCCCACATCCACAGCAACATGCCACGTAGCACAGCCGATACACGTTGTTTCGCGACACGTAGCAAGCCAATGCGATTTCACTCTGTGGGTCCCAAGGCTCCATTCGTCCCCATCTCATCTTGTGGATTCTTTCTTTCTTTTTATTTATTTTTTTCTCTTTTCGCTCGCTTAGGATGACAGCGTTCCGAAGATGGACCGAAAAGTTTATATCGGTACTCATCCTTATTAAAAAAAAATATTTTCATTTCCCACACGGTTAAGATGTTGTAGTTAACAGGAGGCCGATCGGGCAAACGGTAAGAGTACTCATTTACCTTTTTATATAAAAAAATAAAATTATTTTTTTAAATTTATAATTTATTAAAAATTAAAAAAATAAAATTAATTAGTATAGATAGAATAAACCTTAACAATCAGCCATTGTTATTGATACATCTAATACATTAGCTTTAACATCGTAACAAAAGAATATCATCTTTGAGCTATTTATTCATTTAGCTGTTAACGAAAAATCTCCATTACCCATTAAGTCATTTAAAATAAAAACTTTTTCATTGTTAAAATAATATCCGTTAAAAATGATATCTGCTGGATAAACGAAAAACGAAAAAAAAAAATTTTCATTCCTATTATGAGCCTCGACGAGAGGCTACGATTCCTCGTTCGCCTCCCCGCTACGTCAGCATCCCTTCGTGGACTCCCTCTCATCGCGTCATATAGTATTATTAGATGAAAATATATCTCCGGTCCTCAAAACTTTTATTCAAATTTTATTTTACCCTCAAAGCTTCAGTCATCACATATTAGCCATTTATGTTTTAAAATTATTGCCTCCTAAATATTTCATTAGATAAAATTATGCGCTCACATAAATCAACGTCTCTTGATGAGGTAACGGACTCAAAACAGAGTTTATTTTTGATTATGAAGCAATCGAATAGCAAACGAGCTGTAATAAGTTAATTCATCTTAATATATCTTTTATCTCATTAACTTTAATTTAAACCAATTAGCGATAAAAATTAATTTGATTTTATCATCATACAAATTTAATTTTATCAACTTTTCTACTTTTAACTAATTAATAAGCTCTTTAATAAGTTCTAACAAACTCTTTGACCAATATCTTAGAGTATTTTTATTTGGATCATTAAACCATTCAGATCCGTTCCTCTTTCTTCTTTGCCCCCCTTTAGTTTTTTTTTTTTTTTTTTTTTTTTTGTGTGAATCCTCTGTTTCAGTTCTCACTTCATTTCTGAACCGGCCAAAGAATGAACCAAGCCCACATATTGTTCAGGCCAAATCAAATAATAAATGGATTTTGGGCTGGTTAAGTCAGTTAATTAAGCAGTCTTTTGACAGCTAATATGCTTTATCTCTAGTTCAGTTTGAACTAGTTTTAAGGATCACTTCCAATCAGATTGATTTTGTTAAATCTAAATCAATTTTGTGATTCAGTCAACCAGAAATTAAAATAGATTCAATTGGATGAACCAGGTTTTCAGTAAGTCAAGTAATCTTCAAACTTTTATGGTTTAGATTAATGAATCAGAAAATTAATCCTTATTTGTTATTCTGGCAACTATAATTGGTAGCAAGAATATTTTAAACACGCAGTACTACATTTTAATAATTAAAATTTAAAAAATTAAGTACAAATTTTAAAATTAAAATATATTTTATTTTATTAATATTAGAAATAGACTTTGATGCTAATATTTTATCATTTGGTCCTTGGCCGCATCCTCTCTACATTGTTTGAAGCACCAGAAAAGATTAATTAGAGAGAGAGAGATGGGGAGCTAAAGAGGGGCACATCAATTAATTAAGTTAAGCTTATCGTGAGTGATGCTTGTTGATGCCTGGTCACCGCAACGACAGTTAGAAGGCTTCATGGAATTGCCAATGAAGCTTTCGTTATCGCAGAGGACTTACAAAAAGTTTTGGGGCCGAAAGTTTCGACAAGGATCCTTCGATGGGCAAGTTAACGATCGAAGTCATAACCGTAAGCTTGAAGAAGCTCGTAAGAGAGAGGCCTAAAGATTGGAATGCTCTAGTGTTAAGTGTACATTATCTTACCAAAGATTCCTCTTATCCTTTTTATGGACCCTTGTTTTTTCTCTAGGGTCGCCATGTGGGGTTCCATGGAAGAAAATATTTGCTAAACTCATGGTGATTACGTGAGCTCTGAGATGATTGGTGGGCTTAGTCCCATTGAAAATGCGGGCTAGGTGGTTGATGGTCCTGATCCCATTGGGCGCATGGGTCAGGTGGTTTGTGGGTCTGGTCCCATCGGATGTGTGGGTTAGATGGTAGGTATGCTTGGCTCACGTGGGGGCCACGTAGGCACCGCAACTCGTTTAGAAATTGATATGGAGGCTAGCACTGTGGCCAATGCGGAGGCCGATTCCGAAGCAAGAACCATCTTGAGAAAGAGCCATCTTGGAGAAGCGGGGGCCATTGAGGAGCGGGACCGCTTTGGAGAAGAGGGGCCGTTGAGACCGTCTTGAAGGAGTAGGGGACACTTTGGAGAGGAGGGGCTGCCTAGGCCATCTTGAAGAAACGGAGGCCTCTTTGGAGAGGAGGGGTCGCTTTGGAGAAGAGGGAATGCCGAGGCCGTCTTGAAGGAGCGGAAGCCGCTTAAGAAAAGTTAGCTCTGCCATTAACGCTTATTTGGGGCTACCGGCCACATCAATGCTAACCTTGGCACTATTTTAACGCCTTATATTTTCTTAATTAGAAAGCGTAGCTACAAGATTTTTTAAGATCTCATGATGCTGTTTGGTAGCAGAATGAGGGAGATTATCTTTCCATTTAGAAGCACCCGCTAAATTCTTGGCAAATATCAGGGAAGAGAGGGTTCATGCTGGTTTATTCCTCTATACAATGTAAAGTAATTTAAATTTTGTAAAAAAATCTTAGCTTCTATGTAATTAAGTGCTTATTAACTATATTTTATTCTTTCCATTTATTTTCTATATTTATTTTTTAAACAAGTAATTTTCTTCTAGTTACTGTTTTATTTTGATTAAACTATTCATAATTGTTTGGAATTCTATTCAGTAAAACTAGGCATAAAGCATATTTCTCAATTGACATCAATTTAATATTAAAATTAGTGAAAGATTGATGCATCCATTAAATGCTACACCTAATAGTGAATTGCTAAATGATTTCATTTTGATGAAATTATCAAAATCTTTATAATGTGATTATTTCCTCCAAAAAAATCTGTTTAATTATTAAATCTTTTATCTTTTTGAAATATAATCATCTTTTATAGGTTGCTTACGGACAAAACGCTTTCGTTAAAATAACAAGTAGACACTATTTTTTTTTTTTCAATAGAAAGTTTTGGAGAAGGAATTCCATGGTAGAAGATACCTAAATTACAAAAGAACAAGCCTTTTATAATTTTATTATATTATATTATATTTCAAACCATATTATTTGACCCATGAATTCGGTGCTGCCCATCCATGCTTCGTCTTCTTCGGTACTTTATGGCCGCAGGGTGGTTGCATGATTAAAATTTAAATAATTTTAGTCATGTGTGCGTGTTTGGCTTGCCCATCACATGATAGCTTTTTTAATACCGCGAAATCGACGACAGAGGAGTTCGGCTTGGGGATAGAGTCGAAGAAAAGTTTTTGTACATCACCTTTCGTGTACAGTAAATTTTATAAATATATTATTTTTATTAATTTATAAAAAATTATAAATTTAATATGATAAAATAAAAATATTATCTTAAATTTTAATGTGATATATATAAATATTTATTTAATTTTTAAAATTTATGTACAAACTGTCGTGCATTTTTTGAATGAATGTCATACTTTATTGTAAATTTACAACTGGAATATCGTAATTTTTTTGACTTTCTAAATGAATGTCTTACTTTTATAACTATGGTGTCATAAGGGATGTCATCTTAAATTTGACGTGACGTGGTTTAAAAAATATGTACAAACTGTTGGAAATTAGATCTGAACCTTTGGTGAAAACCATCACCAAGAAGCCTAAGAATTATTTATGTTCAATCATCAAGAATTAATAAACATAAACAAAAGCGTACCTGAATCCATATTGCTTGATTGCTCTCCAGTTCTAGATCAACACGTACTCCATAGAGCCCTTTAGAATTTTCTCTAGGCTATTCTTTCTGATGATGGAATTCAGAGAAGAAGGTCGTACATGCGATACAAGGACCATAACTAGTATATATATATAATTTCATCATTATCTTTTGGTATTTCTATTTTAGCCCATCATAAAAATAGAAATAACCCCTTAGATCTTTACACATTAAAGGGCCACACCTTATTAAATACATTAAAGCCCAAATCACTGAAACCTTAGCTGATTACTTTTAATTGGACTTAACCTTATTTGACAGTCCGCAACACATAATTATTTCACATATATAAGCCCAATATTGGATTACAAAATCTAATAATCTCCCACTATGCTATATATGTAACCTTATAATTATGTTGCAAAAATAACCAAATGAGCTAATTTTACTGTCATTACTGAAATGTATCTATAACCAATCCGTCCATCAACCATACCAACATAGGATCAAAGCGGCCTTTTATATCTATCATAACTCGACCCATCAATGGTCACGTATGTTGATACAAATGAATGACATGTATCATAATGTGGATGTGTAGCATGAAATTACATGTAATGTGATCTTAACATGCCTATTTCCAACTGATCCTTTTTAAACTTGAGTGAGATCAAAACTTTAACATAATTGTACAGAGTGTACTGAACTGAATGAAATACTTTATTTCTGATCAGAAAATATCCAAACACATAAATGTGTACAAACCAAATAAAGCATAAAATAGAAGCAAATAAACTCCCACTAAATCTAAGTATCGTCATGTTCTATAATACCCATGTGAGAAATATGCTCATGAAAGACCTTGGGCGGCACACCCTTTGTAAGAGGATCTGCAACCATAGAGTTTGTCCCTATATGCTCTATAGAAATCGACCACTTTGTACTCTTTCCTTTACAACCAGGAACTTGATGTCAATATGCTTTGACTTGATCGAGTCCTATTGTTGTTGGAATACAATACGGCTGACTTGTTGTCACAAAATAACTTTAGCAGTCTTTCTATTTCTTCCAATATGCGCAGCTCAGTGACAAAATTTTTTAGCCATATCCCATGATTGGATGCTTCATATGTTGAATTTTTAATCCAACATTGGGCTTATACGTGAAATAATTATGTGTTGCAGACTGTCAAATAAGGTTAAGCCCAACTAAAAAAGTGAGGTTTCAGTGATTTGGGCTTTAATGTATCTGATTAGGTGTGGCCCTTTGATGTGTAGAGACCTAAGCGATTATTTCTATTTTTATGATAAGCTAAAATAGAAATACAAAAGATAATGATGAAATTATCTATATATAGCGGTTATGGTCCCTGGATCGCATGTACGACCTTCTTCTCTGAATTCCATTATCAGAAAGAATAGCCTAGAGAAAATTCTAAAGGGCTCTCTGGGAGTACGTGATCTCTAGGATTCTGGAGAGCAATTAAGCAATATGAATTTAGGTACGTTTATATTATGGATTCTTGATGATTATGGATTCTTGATGATTAAACATGAATGATTCTTGGGCTTCATGGTGTTGGTCTTCACAAAAAGGTTCAGATCTAATTTCCAACAATTGGTATCAGAGCCCTATTCATGTTGAATCATTGAGAAAATTTTTGGTTATATGCATTGATATTCGTATTTGTGCATATGACTTATTTGGTTTTATTCAGCAACCGTGAGATAAACATTCATTAGTTCTTTATTTTGATGCCAATGATATTTTTAATATCTGTAGATCCAGATTTTTAAATTAAAGTCATAGTGCATCAAAATAATTATGAATTTTGATGTTAAAAGCGAAAGATATTCACTGCATCGTAAGTCTCACGCGGTCCTCTTCATTTTAAGAGACTTTATATGATAAGATAAAGTTAAATTTTTGATAAAATTAAATTTATATTTAATTTTAAATAAAAGAATTTATCGGCAATGTGTTCAATTCATTAGAATTTTTTTCTACTGAAATTTTTTTTGAACGCATTGCCTTTCCCGAACACGTTGCCTTCGTTGGGAATCAGTTGCCTCTTTTCTATTATGCAATTAAAAAAAAATTAAGGCTTTCTTTGGCTTTAAGTTCCACGATTTTTCATGAGAATAGCAGAGAAAAAGGGTGGAGTTACTAGAAATCTGATGCAATCCTAGAATACTGGGAATTGCGCTAGAAATCTAGGCAGTTGCATGGAGTTTCCATATCCACTCTTGAAAGGGGGATTGTGAATCCTTCTTTCCTCAAATCTCTGGTGGGTGTTAGAAAGAAAAGGATTCCATTACCTAATGAATCTAGATTTCTTCCCCTCAAATCTCTTATGGGCGTTATGAAAGAAGAGGAAATCCTGATATTTCTAGGATTCCATTATCTAACTTAATTTCTAACGTGATTTTCACAAAATTTATTGGGATAAGATTCTTTCGCATTGCGTGGGATTCCAAAATTTCATGGTTTGTTGGGAATGCGTTAGGGAGATTTTCTTCTCTTACGAACATAAGTTCCATGGAACTTTAAAGAGGCGTTGGGATATAATGTTCGGTTTCCATTGAGATGATGCCTATCCCACTAGGAATCTAAAGCTTGGCATTTAATGCATGGAATAAAAGAGGCCTTCAAGGCCTCTCGTGAGAAGGGAAAGCGAAAGTATTCCTCCCGTTTTTAACGCCTATTTCGTGGAATGCGTGGAGTTGGGTTTGGCCATTTTTATAAACCGATGTGGAAGGGGATAACATTTATGAACTTTTAATGCATGACATTAATGCATAAATTTTGGACCGGTTTATGCCTTGGCAAAATTTTTGAGCTTTCATTAAAAATTATTATTTTTAATTTCGTAAGCATGAACAACCTCCTTCCGTATGGTTTAATTGATTCCATAAAATAAAGCTTTATTCATTAGGATTTTTCTGTTATAAAGATTAGTTGAACCACAAAATAACATATCCTATTCTTATTTTTTAAAAAGGTTCAATTAAATTCAAATTAATTGTATTTTTATGCCTAATAAATTTGTCTGAAATTGAACTAATTGAAACAAGATATCACCAAAGTGACCTCTCTTGCGTAGATGGTTCATGAAGGATGTTGGATGTTGTGTATGTCTATATTTTATGCAGATATTAATCGGCCCAAAGGAAGTTAATGCTTGGCCGAACTACACATATGTGTGATGGTAAACACGTAACGATTATAAGGATTTACATGTGAGTAATAAGTCAATCCAAAGATAGATTTATTATTTGACATGCATTATTGTTAGTGTTTGATTATTACAACAAGAGTACCACTAGCAGTTAATATTACTATCCAAAGACTTGATATTAATGTTGCATTGGGTATCTTGAGATGGATTTACCATTATTTGAATTTATTGATATTTGGTATTAATTATTTATATGAGCATGTTATTTATGTATTGCTTTTATTTTACAGCTAATATTGCTAATATTTCTGCTAACTTCAATTCAGTGCCAGTCCTTAATGGTAATAACTTCAAGGGCAAGGATAAAGGCAAGAAAATAAAGAATAAGGCTGCTAAGGGTCCAGCAAAGAAGAAACAAAATCAGGATAAAGACAGTTGTTTCTTCTGCAATAAGTTGGATACATTAAAAAGGAATGTTTCAAATTCATGCATGACAAAAAGAAAGGTACATTTCTTAATATCATATGTTTGAAGTGAATATAGCTTTAGTACCTAGAAACACTTGGTGGTTAGATTCTGGTGCTACTACTAACATCAGTGTTTCAATGGAGGGTTGCCTAAGCTTCCGAAGGCCAACTGATGCTAAAAGACGCATTTATACGGGAGATGACAAGTCGGTAGATGTGGAGGCAAATGGCATTTTAGATTGTTATTAAGTTCTGGTTATTATTTGGATTTGAAAGACACTTTTGTAGTACCGTCATTTAGACGAAATTTGGTTTCTATTTCAGCTTTGGACAATTCATTTGGAAATAGTCAGTTTAATCTTTCGTTAAATTCAAATATTATTGGAACTGATTCTCTTATGTGTATGACAATCTATACTTGCTTGATACTGTTGCTTCTTATAATGAAACCCTGAATATGAAATCAAGAGGTACTAAGCGTAAAATTTGCAATAAAAATTTAGGAACATTATGTCATAAGCGATTAGGTCACATCTCTAGAAATAGAGTTGAACGACTTGTGTCAGATGGAATTTTGGATTCTCTTGATTTTACAGACTTTAATGTTTGTGTTGATTGCATTAAGGGCAAACAGACCAAAAAAAAAAATTGGGTGCATATAGAACTATGGAAGTCTTAGAGTTGATACATACGGATATTTGTGGACCATTTCCTACACCTTCTTGGAATGGTCAATAATATTTTGTATCATTTATAGATGATTATTCAAGATATGCATACCTATTTCTTATTCATGAAAAGTCCCAAGTTTTGGACGTGTTCAAATCATTTAAAGCTGAAGTTGAGCTTCAACTCAACAAAAGGATTAAAGGAGTCAGATCTGACCGTGGTGGTGAATATTACGGTAGATATGATGGATCAGGTGAACAACATCTAGGACCATTTGCCAGATACCTAGAGGAGTGTGGAATCGTTCCATAGTATAGCATGCCAGGGTCGCCTAGCATGAATGGTGTAACTGAAAGACGAAACATGACTCTTAAGGGTATGGTAAGGAGTATGATTTGTCATTCTACCTTACCAAGTCACTCTGGGGAGAGGCACTAAAGATAGTAGTATACATTCTGAATAGAGTACCAACTAAAGCAGCTGTCAAAACACCTTATGAGCTTTGGATAGGATGAAAGCCTAGTCTAAAGCATTTTCATGTTTGGGGATATCCAGCTGAGGCAAGGCCTTATAGGCCACATGAAAAGAAATTGGACTCTAGGACAGTGAGTAGCTATTTTATTGAGTATTCTAAGCGATCTAGGGATTACAAGTTTTATGATCCCAAATCAAGGATTTTTTGAGATGGGAACGGCACTGTTCTTTGAGGATATTGAGTTTGGGGGGAGAAATAAAGTTAGAAACTTTATCTTTGAGGAATTAGAACCTACTACTCTTGTTAAAGAGCAGCTAGTTCCTATTCCTATAATTGCTTTTGATAATGATCAAGTTGCAATTCAGCACAACAAGAAATTATTGTTCAACCCTCAGAGGTACAAACTCAACAACCTCAAGAACAAGTGCATCAAGAACAAGTGCCTTTGCGGCGATCCACTAGAGAAAGGAAGAATGCTATTCCAGATGATTATATAGTGTTTCTTCAGGAACATGAGGAAAATAATGGCATGATGGAAGATGATCCTCTCAACTTTCTTCAAGCCATACAAGGTTCCAATTTAGAAAAGTGGATTGAAGCAATGAAAAAAAAGTATAAGTCTATGCAAAATAATAAAGTTTGGGAACTTATCCCATTACCAGAAGGTGTGAAACCCATTGGTTGCAAATGAATTTTTAAGACCAAATGAGATTCAAAGGGTAATGTGGAAAGATATAAAGCTCGTCTTGTGGCTAAAGGCTATACTCAAAAGGAAGGAATTGACTTTAAAGAGACCTTCTCTCATGTTTCATCAAAGGACTCTTTTAAGACAATCATGGCTCTTGTTGCATAGTATGATATGGAACTCCATCAAATGATGTTAAGACGACATTTCTCAATAGAGACATTGATGAGACAATTTATATGGTGCAATCAGAAAACTTTGTGTCAGGAGATCCAAAGAAAATGGTTTGCAAATTAACAAAATCCAATTATGGGTTAAAGCAAGCTTCTCGTCAATGGTACCACAAATTTCATCAAGTAATTCTCTCATTTAATTTTGAAGTGAATGCAGTTGATGATTGTGTGTATCACAAGTTCAGTGGGAGTAAATATATTTTTCTGGTTTTGTATGTGGATGGCATTTTGCTTGCCAAAAATGATATAGGCATGTTGCACGAAACCAAGAGATTTCTATCAAGCAATTTTCAAATGAAAGATCTTGATGACGCCTCCTTTGTATTGGGAATCCAGATACATCGAGATAATTCTCAGGGCATCCTTAGATTATCATAAAGAAACTATATCGATAAAGTACTTAAGAGATTTGGCATGCAAAATTACAAACTAGGTGATACCCCTGTCGCTAAAAGAGATAAATTTAGTATTAATCAGTGCCCAAAGGGAAACCTTGAAGTTGAAGAGATGCAGAAGATTCCTTATTCTTCGGTTGTAGGGAGTCTAATGTATGCTCAAGTTTGTACGCGTCCGGATATTGCGTACATTATTGGAGTGTTAGGCAAATATTTAAGCAACCCAGGTATGGATCACTGGAAAGCAGCCAAAGGGGTTATGAGATATCTGAAAAGAACAAAAGATTACATGCTTACATATAGGAGATCAGATCATTTTGAGATCATTGGGTATTCTGACTCCGACTTTATGGGATGCCAAAAAATAAACACTCATAGCTTCTTCTACCATGGCAGTAGAATTTATAGCATGTTATGAGATATCCATCATAGGATATGGCTGAAAAATCTTGTTTCATCTTTCAGCTACACCATTCATGCTAGGTGACCCTGGCATGGTATACTGTGGAATGATTCCACACTCCTCTAAGTATCTGGCAAATGGTCTTGTATGTTGTTCACCTGATCCATCATATCTACCGTAATATTCACCACCACGGTCAGATCTGACTCCTTTAATCCTTTTGTTGAGTTGAAGCTCAACTTCAGCTTTAAATGATTTGAACACGTCTAAAACTTGAGACTTTTCATGAATAAGAAATAGGTATGCATATCTTGAATAATCATCTATAAATGATACAAAATATTATTGACCATTCCAAGAAGGTGTAGGAAATGGTCCACAAATATCTGTATGTATCAACTCTAAGACTTCCATAGTTCTATATGCACCCAATTTCTTTGTTTTGGTCTGTTTGCCCTTAATGCAAGCAACATAGACATTAAATTCTGTAAAATCAAGAGAATCTAAAATTCCACCTGACACAAGTTGTTCAACTCTATTTCCAGAGATGCAACCTAATCGCTTATGCCATAATGTTCCTAAATTTTCATTGCAAATTTTACGCTTAGTACCTCTTGATTCCATATTCAGGGTTTCATTATAAGAAGACAGTATCAAGCAAATATAGATTGTCATATACCATAAGAGAACCAGTTCCAATAATATTTAAATTTAACGAAAGACTAAACTGACTATTTCCAAATGAACAACAATATCCTAATTTGTCCAAACTAAAATAGAAAAAAAATTCTATCTAAATGACGGTACTACAAAAGTGTCTTTCAAATCCAAATAATAACCAGAATTTAATAACAATATAAAATGCCCAATTGCATCACATCTGCCAACTTGCCATCTCCTGTATAAATGCGTCTTTCAACATCAGTTGGCCTTCGGTAGCTTAGGCAACCCTCTATTGAAACACTGATGTTAGTAGTAGCATCAGAATCTAACCACCAAGTGTTTCTAGGTACTAAAGCTATATTCACTTCAGAACATACCAAATTAAGAAATGTACCTTTCTTTTCATGCCATACATGATATTTGAAACATTCCTTCTTAATATGTCCATACTTATTGCAGAAGAAATAACTGTCTTTAATTTTATTTCTTCTTTATTGGACCCTTAGCAGCCTTATTCTTTATTTTCTTGCATTTATCCTTGCCCTTAAAGTTGTTACCATTAAGGACCGTCACTGAATTGAGGTTAGCAAAAATATTAGCAACATTAGCTGTAAAATAAAATAATACATAAATAACATGCTCATATAAACAATTAATATCAAATATCAATAAATTCAAATAATAGTAAATCACATCTCAAGATACCAAGTGCAACATTAATATAAGTCTTTAGACATCAATATTAACTGCTAGTGGTACTCTTGTTGTAATGATCAAATACTAACAATAATGTGTGTCAAATAATAAATCTATCTTTGGATCGACTTATTACTCACATGTAAATCCTTATAATCGTTACGTATTTACCATCACACATATGTGTAGTTCAGCCAAGCATTAACCTTCCTTTAGGCCGATTAATACCCGCATGAAACATATATATACTCAACATCCAACATCCTTCATGAACAAGAGAGGTCACTTTGGTGATATCTTGTTTCAATTAGTTCAATTTAGAACGATGGACAAATTTATTATTCATAAAAAATACCATTAATTTGAATTTGATTGCACTTAAAAAAAATAATAGTATGTTATTTTTTGACTGTCTATCTCTGCATAGGTTGGTTCCAATCCATATCAAAAATAAAACTTATCCATTTCAAAGCTATCTTTATAAAAATAAATAAATAAATAAATAAATTTTTTTAATAAATAAAGCTTTACTTTATGGAACCATTAAATCATATAAGGAGGTTTTCATGCTCACATAATCGGGATCCACTGTAACATTACTTTTATTATATTTTTTTTTCTGATTCGCATGAGGCGTTAAAAGTCCAAAAAAAGTTGCAAGAGGGCGGTTATTCCTAAAAAGCGCTAAAATTCATGCATTAAATGCTATGTATGCATGTAATCTTAACCCTTCATGCAACTCCAACACCCAAGTTTGTTATTCCCATATTCTCCAGGTTTCCAATGGAGAAATTCCACATAATATGACGTTAAAAATTAATAAAATTAAAGGAATTCCATGCCCCTTATGTTACGGATAAGGTTTAATGCATTAATTCCACTCAACTTGAAACGGATGGGAGCCACACCTTTATCCCATTATTTTCAACCATCAGATTTTCAAAAAAATTTCTATATTTTCATCAAGATTCTCATCCGATTCTTTTAAGTGAAAAGTGAAAATAGATAGCATGTCGGTTTTATTCACATGGAACTCAATGGGTCTGCCATGGAATCCCATGAATCCTTATAAGAAGGAGGCATGAGAAGGAGGAGATGGAGAGAAGAGAGTTTTAATCCCCATGAAGATGCCAGCGCCGGATTGCTGCGCGAAGGAGAGGAGATCCGCTCCATGCAACGCCCTCTAACGGCCAGATTCCAAGCGGCTAGAAATCACCGTGAAGGATTGGAAAAGGGCTGCGAAAAATTTTCACAGCGGATGCAATGCGTGGAAAAAAAATGTCTCCCTCTATTTAAAATACGCATGGATCCAATCCACCGGTCCAACTAACAAATCATTATTTTTTATTTAAAATAAATTAAATATAAATTTAACTTTATCCATAATTAAGCTTTATCTTATTAGACGAAAACTTCATCTTCGGATCTCGTGAGATTGGTTTTATTATGCAGCGAATATCTTTCGCTCTTAACATCAAAATTCATAATCATCAAACTAGAATAAAATAAAGTTTTGATGCACTATTACCTTTATTTTATTTAAAAATCTGAATTTACAGATATTAAAAATATCATTAGCATCAAAACAAAATTTATAATAAATCAATGAGTATTTATCTCACGGTTGCTGAATAAAGCCAAAGAAACATATGCACAAATACAAATATCAATACATATAACCAAAATATTTTTCAAAATTTTTCAATGTTTAACATGAATTGGTGCTCTGATACCAATTGTTGAAAATTAAATCTGAACCTTTGGTGAAAACCATCACCAAGAAGCCCAAGAATTATTCATGTTCAATCATCAAGAATTAATAAACATAAACGAAAGCGTACCTGAATCCATATTGCTTGATTGTTCTCCAGAGCCCTATAGGTGGTGTTCTAGATCAACACGTAGAGAGCCCTTTAGAATTTTCTCTAGGCTATTCTTTCAAATGATGGGATGTACATGCGATCCAGGGACCATAACCACATATATATATATATATATATAATTTTATCATTATTTTTTGGTATTTCTATTTTAGCCCAAATAAAAATAGAAATAATCCCTTAGGTCTCTAAACATTAAAGAGCCACACCTTATTAGATACACTCAAATCACTGAAACTTTAATTGGGCTTAACCTTATTTGACAGTACCTCAAAATATTTCACATATATAAGCCCAATGTTGGATTAAAAATCCAACACAAACACATTTTCTGAATGGATATCATAATTTTATAACTACGATATCATAAATTTACAATCGAAAGTCTAGAGTATCGTAATTTTTTTAAAATTTTCTTAATTGATGTCTTAATTTTATAACGTAATTTTACAACTGAAAGTATCTTAAATTTTGACGTAATGTGAATTAATATCCATTCCATTTTTTTAAATTTATGCATTTTTTGAATGAATACCGTAATTTTATAATTACAATATCATAAATTTAAATTTGAGTATCATAATTTTTTACTTTTTGAATAAGTATCATAATTTTATAATTATGAATCATAATTTAAAAATTAAAATATCATATTTTTTTAATCATAATATTATAAAGATTTTAATATTTTTTAATAAATAATAATATATAATAATAATAATAATATAGCCCATGAATTTGCTGCACGGATACGATGTATAAAGTCGGGACATACGGTGGAAGGTGGCTGGCGTTCAAGTTTTCACGCGGACTGGCCGGTCGAAGGATGAGGGGCGGCGTGAGATCATTATTCTGGAGTCCCACCTACACCTACACCTATTACGAGGCTTGTTTAGATGGCGAGAGCAAGGCATGCACATATCCTACGTAGACCACGAGGAAAGAAGCTCCTCTATAAAGATGTTACCTATGATAACCAGACAAGCTCATATGGAAGGATAGGCTCATCGGAACGGCATGAGTCATACGATTTCATCGTTAAATATGAAACTAATATATATATATATATATATATATATATATATATATATATATATATATATATATATATATATATATATATATATATATATTATATATTTTTTTTATAAATATAAATAATGTTTGAATGCTCTATTTCCGATTGGAATATGACCTTATTCTATACTATTCCTTTAAACAGGCAAAAAAAAAAAAAGATAATAAGCCTTCTAGGAATTAATATTTCAGTCAAACATTATTATTCTAAAATTCATATTCCATGCTCCTTCATGGGATATAATATTCTCATTTACCATATTTTAAGGGCAGTGGTTGAAAAAAAATTTAACTATTACTTTCTCCATCCAAAAAATTTATAATATTAAATATAAAGAAAGAAAAGATATAGCATTGGCTAATTGTTACTAATATATGTACATAATAATGTCCACCAAAAAATGATAATGATATAATTCACTTTTCTCTTACTAACCATTACTAATATATGTAGATACATGCAAACTTTTAATAGATCATAATAATAAAATAATTATTAAAAAATAATTTATTTAAATAATTATATTAATAAATAAATTGATAATATATTTTTTTATCATTTGATCAAGAGTATTTTTAAATTTTTTTAAAAAATCTTTATCTATTTCTAATAGAATACATGCTTATTCTCATATCAATAACACGGCATTAATTGCACTGGAATATGATGGAATACCATATTTCAAACCAAATAGAAATTTGAATAATAAGGGGAATAAGCTATTCCTAAGGAATTTGCATTCCTACTCCTGTAATACCTTTTTGACATCCAAACACTACTATAAAGAATATAAACAAAAAAAGTTTGAATATTCTTTAAGCTCTTCTTCTATTTTTCATAAATTGCATTAAAGATATCATGATAAATTAATTTTTATTATTTAAATTTATCTACTCATTTAATTAATATGTTAACAAACTAAAATTATATGATATAAAAATTTAAATAAAAATTAATTAGTAATAAGTGAATTTAAGTTATAAATATATAATATTTTTATTTAATATAAAATTATTTTTAAAGTATTATAATTATTAATTTTTTTGTTTATAAATTATTTTTGCATAAACATCATCAAGCTTCTCTGAATAGGACCTCACATCTTGAAACCTTTGCACGTGGTGCAGTGGATGGTAGCAAGTTACAATGGATGACATATTCTTAACCTATTTATATTTTATAACCAACATAATATAGTAATAAATGAAGTAAAAAAGAATATATATACAATCAATTCCAAACTCTAATTAGTTTAAAATTCAAGATTTATTATTATTGAATTAGATTAGAGCTTGGCTCAGATATAATTAGACTAGCTCGAGAACTTAATTATACTCTTCTATCACCTAGTTCCTAGCCTAATGTCTGCTAGCTAAACAAGAGTACATGAATTTTTTTTTTTTCGAGCATTT
>UESW01001608.1:301279-405387 GCA_900491605.1 Calamus simplicifolius | reverse complement strand
TTGAGAGAAACTAGAAAGAAAATTTTACCAAAAGGAGGTGGATCAAACAATTATATAAATAAATTACTCCAACTATATTAATAGTTGACTGTACCTAGACACCGGACATGAGTGTTAAGTGTCCACATATCCTAAGGAAGTTGGCACGGTATACTTAAAAAAATCAAGCAAAATGATGTGGGCATAAAATTATTTATATTTTTTTATATATAGCAAGGGAACATAATTAGGTCCATCAAAGTTGAACATTGGATCCATTTATAAATTGTTAAGCACTGGATTTATAATTTAATGTTGAAACCGTGGTCAACTGTGAATGACTTAAGGGCAAATTTGGAATTCTGAATTAGATATTGTCGCTGGTTTTAACTTTATTTAGCTCTCTCATGCCAGATCTAGAGGGTTCCAAGACCTCTCTCCCCCCCGCCCCTCCCTGCCGACACCTCCCCCCCCCCTCTTGAGATCCCCAATCCACTTTGGACTAGGGTTTCCTATCGCTAGCTGTTGTGCCCTATGTCGCTACCAAGGTTGTCGTCTCGAGATGGAGAGCTCGCATCTGACACAATTATCTCGAAAGCAGAGAAGATGGAACTTACGTTTCCTATTCCAATCTTTCTTTTGCCAATTAAGAAGAGGATAGTAGGTAAGACTCGAGGAATCATGAGACATCTCGCCTAACATGGAACCTTCAAAACTGCCTTTTTTAAAAAAAAGAAAAATCTCATGGCAAAAATACGGTTGGTACATGCTTTGATTCAATGGGATTAGGTATCGGTGAGATTGTGGATTATTGAGATCGTGGGACTCTCTCCGGCACCATGTCCACCATACATTTAGCCATATTTGCCAAATTGTGTTGTGTCCAGTGGGAACATGAGGAAAAAAAGGGAATTTGAGTCATAATAAATGTGATCACATTTGTCCATCAAATATCTTTTTGTTAACATTTTATTTCTTTTGCTTAACATTTTTCCTTTGTTTATTTGATGTCATTCTGTATTTTTTGTTCATTTTTCTCTATATTTATTTTATGTTATTTCCCAAATTCTATTTTTTATTTGATTGTTTTAATTATTCTGCATTTTTTTATTTTATTTATCATCTTTCCTCGAACATTCACTGTATGTCCCTAATTTCTATTTGCGGTAAAGTATGTTGTCAATTGTAAATACTTGTAGAGGGATTCAATTTGTTCCAAAGATGACCTCATGTACATATTTATTTTCTTCATCTTTGCAGCAATCCTGAAGCGCCCTGAAAGATCATTACAAGTAGATGAACCAAGCTGGGTTGTTAATAAAGAGCAATTTCAATCCATAGGTATTATCTATCTGGCTCTAGATAGAGTTTCAAATATTTGCATTATTTTAATGTCAAGCTCCACGACTTACCCTTTTCTCATGCTTCACAGATCACATTGACATAATATAGTCATTATTTTGCTTTTCAAACTTATTGGACTGCATAATAGTGAACCGAAGATGTATTATTGTTGTAATGGTTGATGTTGAATTTTGAGGGTCAAAATCATCTTTATGTTTTTCAATTAGTTTCTCCTGGACATTTGACATCAGTGCCATGTGCCTTGTCCAGTTGCCAGGAATTGTTCAGCGCTTCAACATCTAGAGTCTAGAAAATTCATTACTGCTACAATTCTCTACGCTACAAGTTTAGTGGCAATTGGGATTTTGTCAAACTCATAGACGTGGAAAACTTGTAGTTGTCTTGACTACACGTTGGCCTACATCTGTTTTCTTTCCTCTACAAAAATATATCTTCTTAACTGCTGCTACCATGGCTATAAGAGGGAGATCAGCCTAATAAACTTGTAAGATTGAGATCAGTGTTTCCTTATTAGTGCAAAATCAGTGCCTTTTGTGATTTCGGAACTTGGCAGGACTACTTCCTAATCTTTCTTCTGTAAAATGAGTTCAGTCCTGCTGTTTTCTGCACTCAACAGTCTGGCTTTGGTGTTTATTGCAAGCCAGTTCTTATATGAGTTGCATTCCTGCAGAAGGTGGCAATGGTGGGTAGGAGGGGTCAACGTTGTGTCACCTCGCCTTGGATCCAATCTCAAAATGTATCATGTAGTTTATGCTGCCATGTGGGGCACATATTGCAACAGTTGGACAACCCTAGAAGCGTTGAAGGCTCATTTGATACTTAACCATGATAATCTTTTTGCTTATGCTGCCCTGAAAATGGAGTAATCATTTTGGATGGTAGAAAATGCCATGTATTTTATATTAGCTGGTTTCTTTAATTTCTATACCATCATTTTGGTAACGAAAATGATGGAATCCATTTTGGAGGCCCTCTGTAGCCATATTACCCAACTTAGTGATAATTAAGCAGCCATAATTTGTTTTACTAGCATATGCTATGCTTCATTATATATGTCTTTACAGTCTCTTTTGTTCAGTTGATGGTTTTGGCTATCTTCATAACATCTTCTGGTAACTGTCATATAATTACTTTCAGATACTAGTTAGTGTCAGTTTGTTCCTAGCAATTAAGGTATTATAAAATTTGATGTCCTGATGGGTATTGGCAAATCTAGTTTTTTTGTTTCTGTCATTTTAAATATATTTAATCTTAACTTATGTATTTAAATATTCTTTTTTTCCTTTTCTATATCAACTTTCCATTTGATCTAGGCATGGACTGGCAATCCGCTTTTGTTTGATTGCATTATCTGATGCGTTAATTCTCTTTTCCATTTTGTCTGTTTATTTGGTTATACGTGGCTCTTTTCATAACATTTCTGTGTAAGCAGCGGAATCCAGTGAAATTCGAGATGCCTTAAAGGATGGAGAGCTGCGTAAGCTGATACAGAAAATTGACAGTTCTGAAGACCCAGAGAATGTATTTTATTCACCACCACAACTTTATCTTTGTTTTATTCCTCTTAATTAAAGTTGACTTTGGTTGTTTGAAAATTAGGCCCATAGAGTTATCTATTTGTTTGTTGACTCAGTATTAGGTTTTAAGTGCTCAAAGTACCTTTTACCTATTCACAGGAATTGACTAAAGCCATGGAAAGTGATGCTTTTTCTGAGTTCACAGGCAAGGTAAATGGCATGCTATCATTCTGATACACAAAATTTTCAATATATGTCCTTGGATATGTTGGAAAATATTATTGATGTATAGATGAATAGGTAAACACTAATAAGAGATTTGATGTTCCTTCATGCAGATTCTGGCTATTTTAAACCCACCAAACCAGCCTGCCAACTGAGAAATGTCATGTTCCATCGTTTCTTTTTTTACCCTTTTTGAAGGATGTTCAGTGATTTCCCAAGAGCAAGTTGTGATGATCAGTTCTGTTCAGTAGATGTCTCCTTCCTCGAGCAGATTTACTGTGCTTCCAGCCTGATGCATGATTGACAAAAACTCTTGTTTTGAGTATACAACTATGCTTATATGTTGTCAGTTTTCAATAAATGCAGGGGAAAATATATTGTCATTTGTGATTTGCGTGTAGTGATCATTTGGATCTTGGGCAGATGTACTTTATTTCCTGCCTGGTTTGCAGCATGATGAACGCAGTTTCTTTTGTTTTTGATGGCATAGCTATGAATATATGTTTGAGTTTTGGTAAATTCAGCTGAAATATGTGGTGTTTCTGATTTCCATGCATGCTATTTGCAGTGGTGATTTGAATATTGTTTTGGTGAAGTTGGGACAAAATGGCGCGCCATATGTGACTTCCTTGCATGTTCCTCTGCTATGGCTTCTCCTGCTAGTCGTATCATCCGGAAGATTGTGTGTGCTTGTTTGAGAAATGGATATCAAATATTAGCCTTTTATTTTCATAGAAGCTGCTTCTTTCTCTGATGGCATGCTTGCATCATTATTTTTTGTTTGCATATGGCTGATATAGGCTAACTACATCAGACTAAATTGCGACAATGTTTCTTTCTAGATGTCGCATGTATGAGTCCCTTGTTTTCTCTCTCTCTCTGAAAGTCTGCACCCTCCGGAGACCCTATGGACTCTGTCCCAAGCAACTTCACTGGAGGATATTGTATAGAATTTAGGGCCATACTTCTTACTGATCCCCCGGTGAAGACTGGGATGATGTCCTCCGAGGGTTGTTCTCTATGGATGCAGCAGGAGTGATGGTGGACTCTTCGCTGAGTGATATTCCCTCTCTTTTTGCACGATGGAATTTAAGTAATCATAGATAATTTTTAAGCTTATATGTGCTCCCTGAAGTTGATGGGCTCAGCGATGTTGATCAAAGAGGGGGCAGCTCAGAATGTTGACCATTCAAAAATGCTGGCATAACTTGCGCCAAATCAAAAATGTCATCATAAACTCTGTAATCTTACTCAAAAAAGCTTGATGCCAGTGCAACTCATTAATTTGACTTTTCTTTGATTTGATGAGAACTGAATTTCACTTCAAAATTTACTCAACTGGAGTTGAAAATATAATGTACCAATAAAACGGATCGATTACATCAAGAAATTTGACATTGGTGCATGATTAAAATATTCTTTATCCTTTTCCAGGAATCTGTTAGTCATTTTATATGGTGATGTGCCTGACGTCAATGTTTTGACACCTGTATCTCATCACATACTTGTGGGTGAGATTCAACTGGCCATGCGATATTAATTTTTGCTATCGCTTGAAGTTAATACATTAATTTTTTGCTATCGCTTGAAATTAATACAACAAATTATGGTAGGAGAGACAAAGTTAGGAAGGAGATATACAAATTAATTGACATAAAACCTTCCAGAGAAATGACTGATTGGGGTCTATGCTGTCAAAATTCTGTTTTATATATCGATACTAGTCCTCTCATGCCTCATCATCTCTTCCTCTTCTACTTCCCGTCCAACGAATGATTAGCGCGTCTACATCCGATTGGATAAATAAATATTCACCCGACCTTCTCTGTATGTAGAGTCGATTTGCAGATGGTTGGATAGGTATCTCGATGGATAGATTCACATAGAGATGCCATGTAATAATATAAATAGATTATGTGCTGGTATAGATTGATAGATTGTTGGATTTGATAAAATATTCGACGAAACAGAATGACTGTCTCCACCGATCGATCGAACCGTCGAAGCATGTTTTGGCGTCCCCTTCCACAGTGCCATTGGGAGCTTACCCCCCACCGTACCCCACTTCTTCGATCTCTTCCTCATCTTCTTCCTCCCATCTTACATCTCCTCCCCATCCCCCACCGTCCCCCCCCCCCAGTCCGAACTCCAGCACCATTGTCTCGAAAAAAGATGCGATCGAGATGAGGACGAGAAGGCCGGCCGTTGCTGTCATGTCGAATATTGTCGGTGCTGTCAACGACTCTCGCCTCGGCCATGCCATCGGCGACTGCTTGGAGCTCCTCCACCTCTCAGCCGACGAGCTTAGCTGGTCCCTGAGGTCGGCCTTGGGCAACACTAGCATCACCGCGCAAGACAAGGCCAACGTGGTTGCATGGCTCAGCGCCGCCCTCACCAACCAGGACACCTGCTTCTGACGGTGAAGCTTCGATCGAGTAGTTATTAGCAGGAAAAAAGATGTACCCATAAAATTTAGAAATCAAACTTATTATTATAAGATGTTAGTGGTGATGACAACAAAAAAGATGATAGTAATGGCAGCAATAACAACAAATAACAAAGAAATGGTCTTGGTCATTCTTCTATAAACTAATCCTACAAACGAAAAGCTATCAATTTGGAATACTCCCAACTCCTACTTCCCTCCCTCACAAGTGGAGCGCTCCAAATGAATGACACCACACCTAGATATCAGAGCGAACCCACCCACAAGTCGCTTGTCTCTAGGTGATTAATAAGATCCATAACATCCAAGGTGATGACGCTCGATCACTGATCCTGAACGTTGGGATGAGAAAGCGGATTAATCGGAGGATCTTTGCTTCATCGAGTTTCCTGCAAAAAGCCCCAGGACCGGAGGGATTCTCCGGTGGGACCCTCCGACGCTCAAGTCAACAATCGAGGTCACCGCAGAAGAGGAGCTCGAATGAGCTCTTTTTAGATAAAAAGGTATTTCCGTGGAGGAGGGATTCCTCTCTGGGTGTTAGGATAGTGATTTTTTGGAGTTCTCGCTCATACCTGATTACTGAGTGGATTCACCTCTTTATAGGGTTGACATCTGCATGATCACATGGGATTCCGTAAAAAGAGAATGTCCACGGAATTCTTGGGAGTTGTGTGAACCTGGGCTGGTTGGTGGGTCCTGTCCTATCGGAGAGGGAGAAAACGGCGGTTGGTGGGCTAAGTCCCATCAGCTAGTGTGGCTATTGGATAGTTGGGTCCAGTCCATCAGCATCATTGCCAGTGGGTAGTTGGATCTAGCGTTATCAGGCGGCGCGGGTCAGAGAGGTAGCGTCCTGAGCTACCAGGGCCGTGTTGGGGCAGATTTGGAGGAAACCGGGAAGTCTCGACTCTCCCGAGGGAGCCGAGGCTTAGCTGGGCCGGCCAGGAATGGTCGGGGCTGACTCGGCGGACTTGGAGATGCCGGGGCCGAGAAGGGCCGACCAGGGATGGTCGGGGCCGGCTCGACGGACTTGGAGATGCCGGGACCGAGAAGGACCGACCAGGAATGGTCGGGGCCGGTTCGACGGGCTTGAAGATGCCGGGGCCGAGAGGGGCCGACCAGGAATGGTTGGGGCCGGCTCAGCGGACTTGGAGACGCCGGGGCCGAGAGGGCCGACCAGGAATGATCGGGGCTGACTCGGCGGACTTGGGGACGCCGGGGCCGAGAAGGGCCGATCAGGAATGGTCGGGGCCAACTCGGCGGGCTTGGAGACGCCGGGGCCGAGAGGGGCCGATCAGGAATGGTCGGGGCCGGCTCGGCGGATTTGGAGACACCGGGGCTGAGAGGGGCCGACCAGGAATGGTCGGGGCTGACTCGGCGGACTTGGAGACGCCGGGCCGAGAAGGGCCGACTAGAAATGGTCGGGGCCGGCTCGGCGGGCTTGGAGACGCCGGGCGCACTAATATTTTGGTTTTGCCGAAATTGCCCACCAGTCACATCAGATGCCCCCCCTCCCCTGAGCACTAAGGATCGCATGTCTGTAATCCTTTAGGCGAAAGGGGCATGGAAATTCAAAAAGAATGATTGCCTCCTTAGTGCGCTTTAAATGGTTTGATGAGCTGGTGCTTTGTCTCGAGGCAGTGTCGCTTCGAAATCTCCTGCAATCATGCGTTAGGTGAGGCTGACGTTGGCATCGGATCGCTCCGGATAGAGAGCTCATCGGGGGATGGAAAAAGGCAAGGACCATCTTTGCCGCTCTGCTTTCTATGTCCCGCGATTGGCCAGGTATCACGCCTTTTGGAGTGAATCAAGGAGGTATGCCTCGGGCGCAGGCGAGATTTCTGGCTGCAGCCTGCAACGCAATGGACGCTCGCCGCATGGCAGGATCTCGGGCGGCGCTAGCCGATGGTGGAGGCTATAAAAGCGTTACAAGAGCCTGTGGAAACCTTTACACTGCCATTGCTTTCTTCTACTTTCTTCTTCCTTGAGTTCTTCTGCGACCTGAGTCCTTCCAATTCCTAGGTTAGTTTCATCCCTTACTTCACCTATGGACCACCGTGCCATTAGGGAGGGCAAGAGACCCGTAGAAGAGTCTTCCCAATCTAGTAGTGAAGACCAAGCCCCTGCAGCTAGTAGTCGAATGCCTCAGTCGGTGGGTGGCATCGTCATCCGTGACCAATCGGGGGCAATAGGGCCTCCGATCACCTCTGGTCCTCCTATTAGGGCAGTCCCCTTGTCCTCTTGCCGTCTGGCGCTTCCTCCAGCGGTGAGTTCTGATCCAGCGGGTCCAGCGAGGGTGGCCTCAACCATGACCTCTAAGGACATAGAGGTCGTTAGGGCTAAATACCAGGTCCCTGACTTCATTGGCCTGTCCGCGCCAGGGCCCGAAGACAGGGTGACCTCTGACCATCCAGGTCGGGTCGCTCTGTACGAGGAGTTCTTCCGGTGTGGGCTGCGCCTTCCTTTCCATCCTTTTTTCCTTAATCTCTTAGATAGGTATAGGTTAGTGCCGGCACAGTTGACTCCGAATTCGATTCGGATCATCTGCGCCTTTGTCATCCTTTGTTATTTCGAGGGGCCCGCCCAGGGCTATCTCTGTTCCGAGCTTTCTATAAGCTCCTCCGTCAAGGTGAGGGTGTCTGGTGGGCATTTATCGCCAGGCCGGGTAGAGCTTTCCCCCTAGGCCTCCCGTCCAAAATTAGGGGGTAGAAACCTAGATTTCTTTTTGCCCACGTCGAGGGGGTAAGGGCCGCTTGGAGGGAGCCCGATACTAGCTCCAACGAAGATTCCACCGTAAGGGATAGGGATAATGAATTATTCACCCAACTGTCCAACTATCAAATCCCCGGCTACAAGGAACTTCTGTCCGAGGAGAACCTAGTAGAAGCCGAGTTAGCCCCTGCGACCGGTGAGCATGGCGCCTGAATCCTTCTGTCCCGTCCTTCGATTTACTGTATGCTGCCACTAATGCCCATTATTCTTTCCTGTGCAGCAATGAAGGTTTCCGCCAGCGATTTTGAAGCCGTTTTGAGGCAGAAGAGGCAGGCGGCCGGGGAGCCGTCCAGGCCAGCGAAAAGAATTTGGAGAAGGGAGCCAGCCGGGCCGGCCGCAGCCCTCATGGCCCCAGCGCCTGCGGAGGAGCTGGTTGAGAAGAAGCCGGTCAACGGAGCGGCTCCGAAGCCAGCTAGGGCTGAAATTGAAGAAGGGAAGATCTCGGCCATCACCGAAATGACGGTGGTGGTCTTGGATGAGGAGGAAACCCCCGCCGCCGCCGATATGCCCAAGACGGGGCGGGTTACCATCGCCGTCGGCCCCCCGGCTACTACAGAGCCGGGGAGGGAGAGCGCTCCCCCAACTGTCGGTGAGGGGAGCGAATCACCAGGAAGGTCCGGGACGGGGCGAAGGCGATCGAGAAGTGGAGGGGTGAGCCGAGGAGCTCATCCCCTCAACCGGCCCGGCACCCGGCCTGCCCCCAAGCTGAAGGTCCGCAGGAGGGATAGACACGGCTGGTCCCTACAATCGGCATGATGGCGGACGCCGCACAAGCCTCCCGCCTCTTGTCAGGAGTTTGGACCGCCGAGTTCGAAGAGGAGATGCGGGGATTGAGCCACTCCGCACTCCTGGATATGGTCATGGTCGCCGTTGTCCAGGTACTTTTTGAATCTTCCTCATTTTCCCCAATGTTTTTTCCTTCCCGCAGTTAACATGTTTCCTCTACTACAGATGGACAATGGCGCGATTGGTCTTCGTGAGGCACTCGCCCACTCCTCAAATACGATGATCAAGGCCCTGGTGAGGGCCGACAAATATAAGAAGGAGAGCATGGCGCAGGCCGAGAGCCTTGCTCGCCTTCATCAAGAGGCCTCGGCCCGGGAGGAGAGCGCGGCTGGCCACCTAAGGGAGATGGAGAGCCGGGTCTCCACGGCTGAGGCCAAAATGGAGTTGGCCTTAGAAAGGTTGAAGGCCGCCGCGGCGCAGAATGAAGAGCTGACCTGATGGCTCCAAAGCACCGAGGAGGAGGTTCGGGCCGCAGGGGAGAGGGCCGCTGCCGTGGAGAAAGCGGCAGTGGAAGCGGTCTCGGAGAAGGCCGGGGCGGTGGCCTGTGCCGATGAGGCTAGTGCCCGTGCCTAAGAAGCCGAGAACAGGGCCTGGGAGGCCGAAGCGCGAGCCAAGGAGGCCGAGGCCAAAGCGCAGCGGGCTGAAGCCGAGGCGGGGCAGGCCGTCTCCAATTACAAGGCCTCGCCAGAGTTTAAGCAAGAAGTCATCGAGGCCAGCCTCGATGCTTATCTTCAAGGCTTCGAGATGTGCAAGGTCAAGGTATCTGCAGCCCTCGAGATCGACGTTGCTGAACTTGAAGACGTCCGGCCTGGGGAGCATGATGAGGAGCCAGCAGAGAAAGAGGACGAGAAGAAGCCCAGCCCCGATGAGCCTTGAAGACCCACAGTTCATTTTTCTTCTTTGTCTTGTGTAACTGGCTTTAGGCCCAATTTTGTACTTACCCTTGACTGTTAATGAAGAAACTTTTTTGTCAAGGCTTCTCAATTTAGCACATTTTCTTGATTACTAATAAAGAAGAGATTTTTATCAAACTTTGTTCTATCCATTCCTTCTTCTTTTGGGGAAAAATGCCTAACTGTGTTTTTGCTTCACGCGGCCGAATTGCATATGCTGAGAACGTCACGGCCGAACGTTACATCTTCTGAAATGTTTTCTTAGCTTCAAATGTTGCATGTGTTGACCACGTCGCAGCCGAACTGCGACTTTGGATCGGATGATGTTGGAATGCAACCCCGGAATGTAAGTCGGCCATGTGGAAGGTTACTCAAGAGGCCTCACGATACTGTAGTCAGAGATGGTCAAGGCCGATTCGGCCATCGCGAGGGTGCCAAGGACAAGCGGGGCTGATTGGGGTGGCTTACGCCGACTTGGTTAGTGTTGGAGGTGCCTGGGTCGGTCAGGGTCGACGGGAAAGGCTATGGCTGAGTCGGCCGACTCGGAGTCTGTGAGGGTTACGCAGAGCCTTTCAGGGCTATCTCCATGGTCTGGGTTCCATATGAAGGGCGACCTGAACGCATATGGAGGTATTAGGAGGAGCACCGCCGTGCCGGGATCGAGGGGTGTCCTGCTAGCTGCGGTGCTGGAGAACCTTTTAAACCACCTCAGGGATTTATGTGCCGCCCAAGGGGTGACTCGATCGGATACGGAGCTATTAGGGTCTTAACCGACTCGGGAGCACCGTCGTGCCGGGGCCGAGTGGTGTCCAGTTAGCCGCGATGCCGGCGAGCTCCTTTTGAACCGCCTAAAGGGTTTGTGTGCCGCATAAGGGGCGACTCGATCGGGTATGGAGCTGTTAGGGTCTTAACCAACTCGGGGGCACTACCGTGCCGGGGCCGAGTGGTGTCCCGTTAGCCGCGATGCTGGCGAGCTCCTTTTGAACTGCCTCAGGGGTTTGTATGTCGCCTAAGGAGCGACTCGACCGGGTACAAAGCTGTTAGGGTCTTAACCGACTCGGGGGCACCGCCGTGCCGGGGCCGAGTGGTGTCCCGTTAGCTGCGATGCCGGCGAGCTCCTTTTGAACTACCTAAGGGGTTTGTGTGCCGCATGAGGGGCGACTCGATCGGGTACGGAGCTATTAGGGTCTTAACCGACTCGGGAGCACCGCCGTGCTGGGGCCGAGTGGTGTCCTATTAGCCGCGATGTCGGCGAGCTCCTTTTGAACCGCCCCAGGGGTTTGTGTGCGCCTGAGGGGCGACTCGATCAGGTACGAAGCTGTTAGGATCTTAACTGACTCAGGGGCACCGCCGTACCGGGGCCGAGTGGTGTCCCGTTAGCCGCGAGCCGGCGAGCTCCTTTTGAACCGTCTCAGGGGTTTGTGTGCCGCCTAAGGGGCGACTTGACTAGGTACAGAGCTGTTAGGGTCTTAACCGACTCGGGGCACCTCCGTGCCAGGGCCGAGTGGTGTCCCATTAGCTGCGATGCCGGTGAGCTCCTTTTGAATCGCCTTAGGGGTTTGTGTGCCGCCTGAGGGGCGACTTGACCGGGTATGGAGCTGTTAGGGTCTTAACCGACTCAGGGGCATCGCCATGCCAGGGCCGAGTGGTTTCTCGTTAGCTGCGATGCCAGCGAGCTCCTTTTGAACCGCCTCAGGGGTTTGTGTGCTGCCTGAGGGGCGACTCGACCGGGTACGGGGCTGTTACGGTCTTAACCGACTTGGGGGTATCGTCGTGCCGGGGCCGAGTGGTGTCCCATTAGCTGCGATGCTGGCAAGCTCCTTTTGAACAGCCTCAGGGGTTTGTGTGCTGCATTAGGGGCGACTCGACCGGGTACGGAGCTATTAGGGTCTTAACCGACTCGGGGGCACCGTCATGCCAGGGCCGAGTGGTGTCCCGTTAGCCGCGATGCCGGCGAGCTCCTTTTGAGAGACCCGGTCTTTGGGTGCGAGGGAGAGTAGGCTGTGGCATCAGAAGGGACCTCCTTTATTGCTTATACCCCAGGGGAATACTTTATTGATAATATTGGCGGAGGTTATCCGCATTCCAGGTACGCGGAATGGATTGTCCGTTGAGTTCTTCTAGCTTGTATGCCCCCGGTGGAGTGTCTCGGCGACACGATAAGGGCCTTCCTAGTTGGGGGATAGCTTGCCTCCCTCTGTAGGCTTAGAAACCTTAGCTTTTCTCAAAACCAAGTCTCCGCGGTGAAAAACCTTGAGACGAACTCGAGAATTGTAGTACTTGGCCGCTCGTTGATGATAGGTCGCCATGCGCAGCCTCGCCTGATCATGCGCCTCGTCGATGAAGTCTAAATTAGCTCGAATCAGCGCAGAGTTGTTTTCCTCATTGAAGGACTCCAACGTGGACTGGGTAGTCCGATCTTGATGGGAATGACGGCTTCAGATCCGAAGGCAAGATTGAAGGGAGTCTCGCCCGTCAGGGCTCTGGGGGTTGTGTGGTAAGCCCATATCACACTGGGGAGCTCTTCCACCCACCGACCTTTGGATCCATCTAGCTGAGTTCTGAGCCCTCTGAGGATGGTGCGGTTCATGACCTCGGCCTCTCCGTTGGTTTGGGGGTAGCCGACAGAAGTGAATCTGTGATGAATGCCTAGTTCGTAGCAGAAGGCTTTAAATGCTTCGTTGTTGAATTGGCGGCCGTTGTCCGTGACGAGGGTGTGAGGCAGGCCAAATCGGCATATGATCGACTTCCAGAAGAAAGCTTTGACTTTGCTTTCAGTGATCTTGGCTAGTGCTTTGACCTCGACCCATTTGGTGAAGTAGTCGATGGCGACTAGCAAGAATCTCTGTTGCCCTGAAGCCGGGGGGAATGGCCCGAGGATGTCCATTCCCCACTGAGCGAAAGGCCATGGGGCTGAGAGCGGGTTCAGGGGGGTAGATGGTTGATGTTGAATGTGTGCGTGGCGCTGACAACCATGGCATTTTTGAACTAATTTAGCCGCATCTTTCCTCATAGTGAACCAGAAGTATCCCTGACGAAGAGCCTTTTGGGCTAGGGATCTGCCCCCCAGATGACTTCCACAGATGCCCTTGTGGATTTCTCTAAGGATGTAGTCGGCATCGGTGGGTCCTACACACTTGAGCAGGGGGTAGGAGAACGATCTTCTGTATAGACGTCCGTCGAGGAGGATGAATTTGGAGGCCCTCCACCTGAACAGCCTGGCTTCATTGCGGTCTTCAGGGAGTGTATCATCAGTGAGATAGCGGACGTAGGCATCCATCCATGTGGGCTCTTGGGTGAGCGGAAGGATTTCCTCGCTATCCTCTATGCTAGGTCTTTCCAAATATTCAATATAAGCATCCCTTGCCATGCCGTCGGCAGAGGTAGCCAGACGAGATAGGATGTCGGCCTTGGCATTCTCGCTCCGGGGAATGTAACTGATACTGAAGTAAGGTAGCGGGGAGATCAAAAGCTGAACCTTGCTCAAGTACTGGGTCATAACAGGGTCACGCGCCTCGTACTCTCCGTTGATCTGCCCGGAGATGAGTTGCGAGTTTGTGAAAGCTCTGAGACGCCTTATTCCAAACTCCTGTGCTAGCCTTAATCCGGTCAATAGGGCTTCGTATTCAGCTTGATTGTTGGTGGCCTCGAATAGAAACCGCAGGGCGCATTCTGTCCTCTCTCCCCCTGGCCCGGCAAGAATGAGGCCGGCGCCGCTTCCCTGAGAGTTTGATGCGCCATCCACGTGAAGGATCCAAGTTTCTCCATCGCCGTTTGGCTCGGGCTTGCACTGTTCCTTGGCAACCTCTTCAGTCGCCTCCTCCGCCCAAGTGCATTCAACTAGGAAGTCAGCTAAAACTTAGGACTTCAGAGCCGGTCGTGCCTCGAAGGAGAGGTCGAACTCTCCTAGCTTGATGGCCCACTTGGCGAGTCGGTCTGAGGTATCCGGACGAGCTAGGATGGCTCGAAGGGGCTGATCTGTGAGCACCACGATAGGATGAGCTTGAAAGTATGGGCGGAGGCGTCGGGCGGAAACTATCAGGGTGAAAATAACTTTCTCTATCTTGGAGTATCTAACTTCTGCATCATGGAGGACCTTGCTCACATAATAGATGGGTCTCTGGGTCCCGTCGGCATCGAGACGCACCAGGACTGAGCTAACGGCTTCCAGAGAAGCGGCTAAGTAGAGGAAGAGACTTTCCCCGTCTCTTGGCTTAGATAGGAGCGGCGGAGAGGATAGGAACGCCTTCAACCCGTTGAAGGCTTTCTGGCAATCGTCCGCTCACTCGAAGCTGTTCATCTTTCGCAGGGCCTTGAAGAAAGGCAAGCATCTCTTGGCCGATTTGGAGAGGAAACGGCTTAGAGCCACTATCCTTCCTGTTAGTCGCTGCACTTCCTTCTTGCTGGATGGTGGCCTCACGTCGAGTATGGCACTGATCTTCTCCAGGTTCGCCTCGATCCCTCGCTGGGTCACCATGAAACCCAGGAACTTGCCCGTCGTGACCCCGAAAGTGCATTTCTTGGGGTTCAGCTTGACTTGGAAACGACGGAGGTTATTAAAGGTTTATTCCAAGTTGGAGACATGATTGAAGGCGCGGGTGCTCTTTGTCAGCATGTCATCTACATAGACCTCCATATTCTGGCCTAGCTGGTCCTGGAACACTCTATTCATCAACCTTTGGTAGGTTGCCCTCGCATTCTTGAGGCCGAAAGGCATCACTTTGTAGCAATAAATGCCTTTCTCCGTTACAAAGGATGTGTGCTCCTCGTCGCTGGGGTCCATCCTTATCTGATTATATCCAGAGAAGGCATCCATGAAGCTGAGGAGTTCATGCCCGGAGGTAGAATCCACCAGCTGATCTATCCTTGGTAGGGGAAAGCTGTCTTTTGGACATGCTTTGTTGAGGTCGGTGAAGTCTATGCAAATTCTCCAGCTCCCGTTTGCCTTACGTACCATGACCACATTAGCCAGCCAACTAGGGTAGTGTGCCTCCCGGATGTGGCCAGCACTGAGCAGCTTGTTGACTTCCTCCTTAATAGCCTTTTGCCGATCGGGAGCGAAGTTTCTCTTCCTTTGGCGGATCGGATGGTACCGTGGGTCAATGTTGAGCTTGTGGGTGATCACCTCCGGAGGGATGCCGGGCATATCAGATGCTGACCAAGCCAAAACGTCCGAGTTAGCCCTCAAAAAGGTCAAGAGACGCTCCCGATCCTCTGGGGGAAGGAGTCCGCCGACACAGACGGTCTTCGTCGAGTCGTCTCCAAGAGGGAAAGTTAGGAGGTGCTCAGCTGGTTCCCCTCCCTTGCTAGAGTCCCTGGGGTCGGATGCTTCTAAAGCTGGTTCAGCTTCCAGAGGACTTGATGCTGCGTGGTAACAGGGCAGGACCGGGCTGGTCTCACCGTGCATCTCTCCAACTCCTGCACTAGTGGGGAACTGCACCAGTAAACATCGAGTGGAGATAACTGCATCCAAAAGGTTCAGACCTGGACGCCTAAGAATGGCATTGTACGCCAAAGGGACCCTCATAACCAGGAATTTCATGATCACTGTGCTTTGGCATGGCGGCGTTCCGGCTGTCACAGGCAAAAGTATCTCGCCTTCAACCCTTACAGAGTCCCCAGTGAACCCGACCAACGGGGCTGCCACAGGTTGAAGGGAGTCTAAGATAATCCCATCCGAACAAAAGCGTCACAAGTAAGGATGTCAGCTGAGCTGCCACTATCAACTAATATCCTTTTTACAGGATGCTTGGCGATCGTCATAGAGACGACGATGCCTTCATTGTTGACATTTTCTATAACGGCAGATTCCCCCCCAGGAATTACATTGTTCGGCGCCTCCTCCCCTCTCGGCCGCTTGGATGCAGAGGCTGATCCTCAGGACACCATTCCCACCGTCCGCTCCGTGGGGGCGTTGTCGACCGCGGCTTGAGCAGGTGGAGGTCCCATGAGGGTCGGCAGCGGCAGCGACATCTTTTGAACATACTTGCCGAGGTAGCCCCGCTGAATGAGCTCCTCGATGGCCCGCTTCAAGCTGTAGCAGCTGTTAGTGTCATAGCCATAATCCTGGTGGAATCGGCAGTAACTGCTTTTGTCGTGGGGAGGACCTTTCTTCATGGGGGGAGGGCGCTGGAGGTAAGGCTCGCCCTCGATCTCCATTAGGATGTGGGATCGAGGGGCGAAAAGAGGCGTGAGCTTGCTCTCGTCGGGGACAGGGCTCCGGCGCCTGTTGTCGGGTCGGCGGGGCGGGTCGGATCGCCGGTGTCGAGGGGTCCACTCGGCTCAGGGCGAGCGGGCTTGTGACTGGAGCTCCTTGAAGATTCTCGGCGGGTGAAGTCAGCCTCATCCGCATGATGTACTTTTGAGCCCGAAGGAGGAGGTCAGAGTAAGAGCTCGGGGGTTTTTTGTTCAAGGAGAAGGTGAAGCAGGATGAGATGAGTCCCCGCTTCAGTGCCAATGTTGCTACCGCGTCATCGAGATGGTAGACTTTGAGGGCGGCAGCCTTGAACCGGGACACAAAGTCCTACAGTGACTCCCCCTCCTTCTGGCGCACGGAGAAGAGGCTATCCGTCACCCTAGGGATCCGCCGGTAGGCATCGAAATGTGCCAGAAAGGCCTTCTCCAGCTCTCGGAAGGAATCGATGCTGTGAGGGGGCAGGCGCGAGTGCCACGCGCGAGCGGCCTTCCGTAGAGTGGCAGGGAAGGCTTTGCAGAGAAGGGCATCCGAAGCGCCTTGGACTTGCATCATTGCTTTATAGCTCTCGAGATGGTCGAGAGGATCTGTCATACCGTCGTACGGATCTACCTGGGGGAAGCGGAATCGGGAGGGAATAGGCTCCTCCAATATCCGGCGGGTGTAAGGAGGACGAGTGTCAAACTCTTCCTCCGGTTGGTGATTGATTTTCCTGGCGAGTTCATCCAGTCGCCTATTGTACTCATCCAGGCGTTCCTCCGCCAGGCGGCTGATTGCCGGAGCCCTCTGGGATGGTTCGGAGGAAGAAGAAAAGGAAGAAAGAGAAGGAAAATGATGTGGGAGTTGGGACTTCCGCTTTGGCTCCTCCTGATAATGTGGCTCGGGAGGAAGTTTGCTGGGGCCATGATCGGGGGATCATGGGCGCTTTGGGGGCTCACGACGAGGCTTCCTAGGGGCAGCTGGGCAACGATCAGCCTCCCGTTGACCGGCCTCCCATCGAGGAGAGCCTCCCCTCGCCGACTGCTGACTGGCGGGGGGAGCGGTCTGGTGCTGGGTGGCCACGGACTGTTGCTGCTGGAGCCCATGGACCATAGCGGTGAGAGCTTGGACTTGTTGGGAGAGGGTTTCTAGTCGCTCCGCAGTCTGAATAGCTGCATCTAGCGATGGGCAGGTGATGGGAGGATCGGTAGGGGGATTGGCCTCCTGCTGCCTAACTGGCGGGGAAGCCCCGCTGGACAGCTAATGGAAGCGTCATGAGCTTGTGTTACCACCATGGCTTCAAGAAGAAAAGAGGGGGAGTAGAGTTCAGCGAGATGTAGCACAGGGAGGCCCTGAGATACATGCTGCGTCCTGCACTGCGTTTCTCCCTTCCTAGCGCGCCAATATGATGACGCCCGATCACTGATCCTGAACGTTGGGATGAGAAAGCGGATTAATCGGAGGATCTTTGCTTCACCGAGTTTCCTGCAAAAAGCCCCAGGACCGGAGGGATTCTTCGGTGGGACCCTCCGATGCTCAAGTCAGCAATCGAACTCACAGCAGAAGAGGAGCTCGAATGAGCTCTTTTTAGATAAAAAGGTGTTCCCGGGGAGGAGGGATTCCTCTCTGGGTGTTAGGATAGCGATTTCTTGGAGTTCTCGCTCATACCTGATTACTGAGTGGATTCACCTCTTTATAGGGGTTGACATCTACATGATCACGTGGGATTCCGTGAAAAGAGAATGTCCACGAGTTCTTGAGAGTTGTGTGAACCTGGGCTGGTTGGTGGGTCCTGTCCCATCGGAGAGGGAGAAAATGGCGGTTGGTGGGCTAAGTCCCATCAGCTAGTGGGGCTATTGGGTAGTTGGGTCCAATCCCATCAGCATCGTGGCCAGTGGGTAGTTGGATCTGGCGTTGTCAGGCAGCGCAGGTCAGAGAGGTAGCGTCCTGAGCTACTAGGGCCGTGTTGGGGCAAATTTGGAGGAAACCGGGAAGTCTCGACTCTCCCGAGGGAGCCGAGGCTTAGCTGGGCCGGCGAGGAATGGTCGGGGCCGACTCGGCGGACTTGGAGATGCCGGAGCTGAGAAGGATAGACCAGGGATGGTCGGGGCCGGCTCGGCGGACTTGGAGATGCCGGGGCCGAGAAGGACCGACCAGGAATGGTCGGGGCCGGCTCGGCGGGCTTGGAGACGCCGGGGCCGACCAGGAATGGTCGGGGCCGGTTCGGCGGACTTGGAGACGCCGGGGCCGAGAGGGGCCGACCAGGAATGGTCGGGGCCAACTCGGCGAACTTGGGGACGCCGGGGCCAGAAGGGCCGACCAGGAATGGTCGGGGCCAACTCGGTGGGCTTGGAGATGCTGGGGCCGAGAGGGGCCGACCATGAATGGTCAGGGCCGGCTTGGCGGACTTGGAGACGCCGGGGCCGAGAGGGGCCGACCAGGAATGGTCGGAGCCAACTCGGCAGACTTGGGGACGCCGGGGCCGAGAAGGGCCGACCAGGAATGGTCGGGGCCAGCTCGACGGACTTGGAGACGCGGGGATGAGAAGGACCGCCTAGGGATGGTCGGGGCCGGCTCGGCGGTCTTGGAGACGCCGGGGCGAGAAGGGCCGACCAGGAATGGTCGGGGCCGACTCGGCGGGCTTGGAGACGCCAGGGCCGAGAGGAGCCGACCAGGAATGGTTGGGGCTGGCTCGGCGGGCTTGGAGACGCGGGCCGAGAAGGGTCGACCAGGAATGGTTGGGGCCGGCTCGGCGGGCTTGGAGACGCGGGGCCGAGAAGGGCCGACCAGGGATGGTCGGGGCCGGCTCGGCGGACTTAGAGATGTTGGGGCTGAGAAGGGCCGACCAGAAATGGTTGGGGCCAGCTCGGCGGGCTTGGAGACGCCGGGCGCACTAATGTTTTGATTTTGCCGAAATTGCCCTGGTGGCTGCACCAATCACATCACAAGGCATTGTTAGTAGGATTGGCAATGGGGAGGGTCGGGGATGGGGATGACACCGTCATTCCCCATACCCATTTATTAACCTCATCCCCATCCCCATCCCCATCCTCGACGGGTATGAAATTTCAATCCCCGTCCCTGTACCCGCTGGGGAATGGGGATCCCCATCCCTGCCCTATACCCGTCCAAATGAAAATTAAAAAAGTCATATTTTACGGTGATAGTCTATACAAGGGCATGACAAAATTTAGAACAGAAAAACATACTTTAACAAGAAGTTGATAGGATTAGATTATATAAGCAAAGTCCAATTGTGTAGAGTCGTAGACACTTTTCATCAACTAAAAACACTAAGTTCAAGGCTCAAACATCCAGTTATTAAAAATGCATTATTACACATGCATACTTGTAGAAAAGCCTTCTTGTAACTCTATTTAAATACTCCCATGCAAAGCCATGATTTCAAGAAAGTAGAATCATACATAAACATAGGTAACACAACATGAAAAACATTAATAACACAAACCTAAGAATTGTAACCCAATGAAATAATAAGCTAAACTACTATGAAAGAGCAACTCTTATGGCTCTACTTTCCTAGCTAAATTGAGTCTGCTTTAATTATATTATGACTTCCTCTATCTTAAGGGTAGCTATTCATTTTTTTGTTTGGGTTAAAAGAAAAGTTTAGGGTAGGGTTGTCCCAGCCCTGGTAAGCTTTTATTCACTAAAATTATGTATAGTCTAGGAGAGTATTTGACCTCCAATAAACTTCAAATTAGCAAGATAGAAATTCCAAATGATTCAATATTACAAAACCAACTGGATGAGTATCCCCATCAAACCAATGCTCCAAAATATAAACACTGAAGGCAACAATTTGCTCCATAGAAATTTAAAGAAAAATAATAAGAATGATCTGGCAGAATCGACCACTTGAAGGCATAACCATCGAGTTCCATCTTTTACTTTATCAATTCTTGATCTTGAGTTTGGAAACCCTGACTTTCTGCAAAAAAAAAAATAATAATATTTAAGAATATTTAAAATATTGTGTTTTGATTCTAGTTAAATTTAGAAAAAGACCTCCACACAATCTGCTATTTCTTTCATAACTCCAATCATACCACCGGAAGAAAAACTAATAAATCAATCTCAACATATAATAAAAAAATAAAAATGATGAATAAGTCGTTATACATACTCCTTTTTTCAGCAACCCACAACCAATTTTGAGTACACATAATAGCTTCTACAGTGTCTGGATGTAGTCTACTGCAATGAGACTTATGATTCTTCCATTGGTACTAAATGTAGACTCAGAAGCTACTGTAGACATAGGAATAGCAAATATATCTCGAGCAATGACTTGCAATGTAGGAAATTTCATTCCATACACCTTCCACCAATTTAAGACATCAAAATCTGGATTAAATGACACTTCATCCTCTTCTAAGTAGAAGTCCAACTCTGATTTAGAAGATCCAATTTTTTGTTTTTTCTTTGCCTCAAATACAACTCAAAAGTAACTATGTTACTGTTACCGAAGTCAATGAAAATATTTAGATATAATAACATTTTATCTTTTATTATACGTACGATTCACTCCCATTTTGTCGACCAAGCACGGTTTCAAAATTTAATGTGACGTACACCGACGGTCTTGCATGCCTTTTTTTTTAATACCTAGGCCTAGCTCGCTCCCAAAGAATTAAAAATTATAAAAATAAATAAATAAATAAATGGGAACGTGGATGGAGAGGGTATGGGGATAGCTAAACCCATCCCGTCCCCATACCCAAAAAAAAAAAAAGGGGAACAAGGATCCCCGCCCGTTCCCCGGTCAATCCTCAACGGGTGCGGGTGAAATTGCCATCTCTAAGCAAACCATGATTCGTCCACCCACACACCGTTTCTAGGTAAAATAAGTAATTCGCCTTGCACAGAGAAGCAGGGAAATAGCACCTTGCAAAGTCATAGCATAAGTGAGATCAATTAATCTCTACATATTACGCTTTTGGAGAGCCACATTCTAGACCACTGGTTCCACATAATTTTCCGTGGATGATGCCATTGCTATCAATCCTACGCACTCCATGAAGTATGCTTTGACTCCATATATAAGCCAGATAATATGAGAGAGAGAGACTCAGATGAATCTTGCAAGCGGTATGATGTCCTCTGACATAAGAATATACTACACTGTTCCAATAAATATGGCGACAAATATCTGCAACATATTTAATAGACCATAAATTAGCAAATGACCATATCTTATGCATCGGCGACTAAAATGCCCCTAGAGGTGTGGACCACACTCAAGTGATTGATAAGTGCCCTAATCAACTCTTCTCTCACCAAGATTACAGACTATTAAGAAAATAGACGCAGCTGCACATTTTGAATACGAGAAGAGAAAAGAAAGTGTAAGAAGTACTGCTAAATTCCCAAAAATCAAAGGTATTTCAATTTCCAGAAAACCTTTCGTAACTGTACGTACAACATGAGAAGTTCAAGGGCGACGGAAATGGCAAATTCCACTTTACTCAGTAAACATTGGCAACAGGAAAGCACTCCCGATACATTTTATTGCCCTTGAGGTCAAAGCAAAGGGAAAAGAAATGTAATTGCTGTTATACAAGTAAACGCCACCTCTCTAATTTACTCTAAATGCGGCTTATGTCACGACCAAATACCAACGTGGTTGCCCAATTAATTGCCACATAGAATCTATTCCTCCAACTTATAACACGAGTTAGATATGCCGACCGCCAAATGAACCAGCTAATAAATCCTGCAAGAGACAGTCCCTTTGCCTCCTGTGGGAAAATTGCTGCATTAGTTTCATCACAGAATTCAGATGACAAAAATATAGGCAAGTTAGATGGGAAAACTAACCTTGCTCTGCCGAAGATCGACAAGAGCTTTGTATCTGCCAACTGTAGCCATGCTTCCCAAATGCCTATAGACAAATGGAGCTCCTAGTTCCAAATTTGCAGCACAATTTGCATGCCCTCCACCTGCTCTACAGATTTGGTTTAGTAGACCAGCTAAATACTTCCCTTGCCTCTCCGCTACCTGCTTTGAATGTGGGCAAGTTTAGGAGTTTCTAAAATTAATACGTGGTGAGAAATTTCAGTGGGACAAAACTTTCAGCATTTTCAGCCATTTTTACTATGTTAATAACAAAACATTTCCCATATATTTTTTAAATTAAGCAAAGTTTGGATAGGAAGTGCAATCCATCCGTTTGTTCCAGAATACTAGTACAATTATCAGATTCATCTCACACAGTTTTATGGTTAAAATCATCAGGCTGCTAACTGCATAAACATTGTCAGTAAAGTTTATGATGCCATGCAGCAGCCCTATGTGGATGCTAAAATAAGAGGAAAATAAGCCAAAAGCCTTCACTTGTTTCTTGTAATGACATAGCTAGACGTAGTATGAAGCCAAGAGTAGGAGTGATTGCAAACAAAATCTGAATCAGCAATTCACATCTCATTATTTCGACCAAACCAGGAAGTCTTCAAAGGACAAACAGGCAAGTAGGCAGCCGCCAGCCTCTTCTGCAACGAATTTGACTCTCAATTGAATTTGCTATCTGTAGATAGCAATTATAACTATATTTTACTGGAAGTCATCTTAATTTTTTTGGATGCATTAAATGTTGAAACTCTACTTTCGGTCATCATTATTTTTATTGTTCAGCTATGAGTGGTGGTGTTTGTCCCTAAACTGAATACGCTCTTCGTAGATAGCTATTATAGCTGTATCTATTCATATGGCATTTAAGCTTTTGGATGATATTTATTGTGGCCATTTTCCTAGCAGCCTCAGAATATCCTGAAATTTCCCAATTTTAGTAGAACAGCTAACCTTCAGGTTTCAAACAGCTTCTGATGGACAAATCATCTTATAGAAAAAGGTCAAACACTTATTATGGGGAAAAATGAAGAAATTCTGAGGCATTTTGGAATAGATGAAGTCACCTGGCATATATCATGAACAAATAAAAAAGGAGAAATAAATAGGGCATGGATAGGTGAAAGAGAAAGGAGAATGAAGTTGCTTTTCTTTTAAAGTTGGGAGAAGAGATTAAAATATATAAAGAAACCACAACAATGCAATGATTAAGATATATTTCCCACAAGCTTGGCGAACCCTGTAAAGATTAACTCATCAAGATATTTAATGCCGACACAAGTCAGATAAATATAACAATATTGGACAAAATTATTTTTTTCTTATGAAATTGTATGGCCATGATTCTACTAATCTATTAGATTTACTAATGACATGGAAATTTAGTATTTCATGAAATAAGATTATCTTAAAGAAATTTCTCTGGAAAGGCAAAGTGAAGGGAGAAAATTCAGGTGCTGGATCTTTTTGCAAGGCACTTTAGTGTTAGCTAAGTTCGCTCTATTTGGATCTTAGCCATGAAAAGTACTGCTACTTGAATACAATGTTAGCAATATAGGATCTTCAATAAATAATTTGTTACATAAAATTACATATAAAAATACTTACCTGATGCAGAATTCATCATGATAATATGTATTTACCTGATGCGGAGTTCATCATGATAATATGTAGACTTGAGGCTTGAATCTGGTTAGATTTTGATAACCTCTTCAGATTTTGACAGCCTCTTCTACAAAATAACTAGTTTCTCTCCCTTAACCTCATTCCTTTCATAGCAGATAACGATGGATTCTTGCTAACTTATTCAGGCAGAGAGAGGACTAATTATTTATATATATAACATTCAATTGGTATTTCCATCAAACACCAATTAATGACTTTAATACGGCTTAATGTTAATGGCTTAAACTTTCGGACCATTAACACCGATTGGTAGCCCTTCGTCTTCCGCACACGCAGAAGAAACAATGGGTGGCCTTTCACCTTTCGCATACTAGGCTAGATCTGGCCCTTCACCTTTCGCATACTAGGCTAGATCGAGAAAAGAGCGACTCTTCGCCTTTGTAACAATTTTGCATTAAAGGGTTAATCTAACATTCTCCCACTTAGGCCGAAAGTTTATGACATTAATATTTAATAGTGTAAACATTGGGCGCGCAAAATTAAATTTCATAATGTCATCTTTCATCACGATTGACTTTAACATAATCAATTACATAATAAGAGTTATGGCGGTCATACACATCCAATTTACATACTCCCTTCCATATACTACTGTATTAGCAACTTATCACGTTAGGTCACATAATTTATATATAAATAACTTAATGTCCACTTAATTGTCTAAAAGGCACAGTAATTTCTTGTTCAAAACAGTAAGTGTATACAAGCATAAGGAACAAGAAATAATAAATAAAACCAGAAATATCATATTAATGAGCTCAAGAGTGGCACAACATCATCATAATCAATCTTTAATTCATAATATCATCATAATCAATCTTTAATACATAACATCATCATAATCAATCTTCAATACAACCAAGACCCATCTATGTACATGTTCTTTAAATGTTTTTGGTTGTAACCTTAGTCAAAGGATCTGCTATCATAAGATCCGTTCTAATATGTTCAATGCACACTCTTTGTTTATGACCTCCTCCTTGACAGTAAAGTACTTTAATTCCATATGTTTAGCATCTCTGGAATATGTCATTCTTAGAGAAGAAAACTGCTGCGAATTATCACAATAAATTTGCAGCAGCTTGGTAATGGTGTCGACAACCTCAAGCTCTGAAATAAAGTTCTGTAGCCATAATGCTTGAATTGTAGCTTCATAATATGCTACAAACTCTGCTTCCATAGTGGATGAGGCAATGATAGATTGTTTGGCACTTTTCCATGAAATTGCTCCTTCTCCAACAGGAACACAGCCAAAAGTTGACTTTCTACTGTCAACACAACCAGCAAAATCTGAATCTGAATATCCAATCACTTCCAACTGATCAGATCTTCTAAATGTGAGCATATAATCCTTAGTTCCTTGAAGATATCTCATCACTTTCTTTGCAGCTTTCCAATGATCAATACCAGGGTTACTTTGATAGCGGCCCAACATCCCAACCACGAAGCTGATATCTAGTCTTGTGCAAGTTTGCAAATACATCAAGCTACCCACAACAGAAGCATATGGAATAAATTCCATTTGCTTACGTTCCACATCATTTTTTGGACATTGCATAAGATTAAATTTATCCCTTTTGTATTGGGACAATACATGCTGAACAGTTGTTCATATTAAATTTCTCAAGAATTTTCTCGATATAAATTTTCTGAGACAACCCTAACAATTCATGTGATCTCTTTCTGAATATGAAAATTCCTATCACATAAGATGCCTCTTCCATATCTTTCATCTCAAAATTCTTAGAAAATTTTTAGTCTCATACAAGATACCTAAATCATTAGTAGCAAGCACAATATCATCAACATATAGAACCAAAAATATAAACTTACTTTCATAAATCTTTCGGTAAATGCATCGATCAACGATATTTTCATGAAAACCAAAAGATGTAATAGTATCATTAAACTTAATATACCATTGTCTGGAAGCTTGTTTAAGTCCATATATTGATTTCTTAAGTTTACACACCATATGATCCTTTCCTTCTATGGAAAAACCTTCAGGTTGATCCATATAAATTTCTTCCTCTATATCCCCATTAAGAAAGGTTGTTTTCACATCCATTTGATGTAACTCTAAATCATATTGAGCTACCAAAGCCATAATGATTCTTAATGAATCTTTCTTTGAAACTGGTGAAAATGTCTCTTTATAATCAATGCCATCCTTCTGAGTATAACCCTTGGCGACAAGTCTAGCTTTAAAACGTTCGATATTGCCATTCAAGTCACGTTTGGTTTTAAAAACCCATTTACATTCAACTTGTTTAGAACCTTCTGGCAATTCGACAAGATCCCAGACATTGTTTTCAGCCATTGATTTTAATTCATCTTTCATAGCATCAATCCATTTATCAGACTTATCACTGTTAATGGCTTGTGAAAATGAAATAGGATCTTCATAAATGCCACAATCAAAATCTAACTCTTGCAAATAAACCAAATAATCATCTGAAATAGCTGATTTTTGTATCCTTACATGTTTACTTAAAGCTATTCCACATGGTTCAATTTTGTCAGCTATTGATAGGTTAGGCTCTTCATGGGGTACTTCTTCGTTCAAACATTGTTCATTGTTGTTTTATTTTGTAATTCTGGAACAATGTATGGAATGATTGTAGATTCAGAAACATTTATGGGTAATAAAACATTAACCCTTACTTTATTGATATCCACAATCTGTTTGTCAGCACTCCCACTAACTTCACCATTCTCAATAAATTTGGCATTGCCTGTCTCAATAATTCTAGAACTATGGTTTGGACAATAAAACCTGTATCCTTTAGATTTCTCTAGGTAACCTATAAAGTAACCACTGACAGTTCGAGAATCCAATTTCTTTTCATGTGGATTATACACTCGTGCTTCTACTGGACAACCTCAAACATGCAGGTGTCTTAGACTAGGTTTCCTTCCAGTCCATAACTCAAAAGGAGTTTTAGAAACTGCCTTATTAGGAATCCTATTCAATAAATACACTGCAGTTCTTAGAGCATACGTCCACAAAGATTTTGGTAATGAGGAATTACTTATCATACTCCTAACCATATCCATTAATGTTCTATTTCGCCTTTCTGCCACACTATTTTGTTGAGGTGTGCCTGGCATAGTATACTGTGCACATATGCCATGTCTTTCGAGAAATTTTGCAAATGGACCTGGATTTTGTCCTGATTCATTGTACTTTCTATAATACTCACCACCTCTATCAGATCTTACAATTTTCACTTTTCTGTCTAGTTGTCTTTCAACCTCTTTAGTAAATACCTCAAGAGCATTTACAGCTTGAGATTTCTCTTTAAGCAAATAGACATATCCATAACGAAAAAAATCATCTATAAAGGTGATAAAGAACTTTTCTCTACCAAAGGATGGAGTATCAAAAGGTCCACATACATCAGTGTGTATAATTTCAAGAAGCTGAGTACTTCTTGTAGCTCCTTTCTTGTTATGTTTGGTTTGCTTTCCCTTAATGCAATCCACACATAAATCAAGATCAGTAAAATCTAGATTTGGTAAAATCTCATTCTTTACTAATCTTTGTAGTCGTTCTTTGGATATATGACCCAAACGTTTATGCCACAAGAAAGCAGAGTTATCATTTGCCATACTACGCTTAATTCCAATATTTTGATGGACACACATCAGGGATGCAGAAAATTTATCATCAAGTTTCAATTTATATAATTCATCCATAAGAATTCCAGAACCAATAAAGGAACCATCTTTATTAAATAAACTGAAACATCCTTTTCCAATCTTAAAACTAAACCCATTAACATCAAGTTTCGAAACAGAAACTAAATTTCTAGAAGTGAAGGAACATAGAGAGTTTGTAGTAGATTCAGGTGATGCCCAGTATCTAAAGTAAGACGATAAGTCCCTATGCCTTCAATTGGGGCCTTCTCTCGATTCCTCATGAACAAAAAGTTCTCATTTGGGTTTATGCTCTGGATTGTAAGGAATCCCTGCATTACATTAGAAGCATGAGTAGTGGCATCAGAATCCAACCACCAAGTGTTAGAAGGAACTTCAGATAAGTTTGATTCATAAATTGGAAAAGCATAATGAAAGATACCTTTCTTTTCGAACCAAGCTTTTCTTTCAGACAATCTTTCTGATAATGTCCTTTCTTACAAAAGTGGCATTTATCTTTCTTCCTTTCCTTCTTATCATTATCCGCAACCTGTGATACTTTAGTGGGTGCTTTCTTCTTAAATTTCTTGATTTTGGTTTGATAACTTTACCAACTCCTTGACCCACTAGGTTTATTGAATGATCCCCTTGTGCTTTCAATCTCCTTTCCTCTTGAGTAAGCTTACTGGCCAATTCATTAACATCTCATTTATCTTTAATAGTGTTATAGTTAATTTGAAAAGGCCCATACTCTTGAAGTAATGAGTTCATAATGAATTGTACTAAAAAGGAGTCATCTACAACCATTCCTAGGGTCTTAAGTCTTGCTGCAATATTAGTCATATCTAGGACATATTGCTACATACTTCGCGACCCATCATATTTCATGGTCATGAGTTCAGCCATCAGTGTCCCTACAAGTGACTTATCAGCGGAACGAAAGCGCTCTTCCACAAGCTTAAGATATTCTTTAGCTGCTACACTTTCTGGAAGAGTTGATTTAATGTTGTTGGCAATTGTCATTCGCATGAAACTTAGACATAATCTATTAGATCTGTCACATGCTTTATGTTTTAACTTCTCTCTCTCACTGCTCATATCCGTAATGTCAGTAGGCTTTTCTTCTAATAGTGCCAAGTCAAGATCCAAGACACCTAAATGAAAATTGATTTGCTCACGCCATTCAGAGAAGTTTAAGCCATTAAAGATAGTAACAGCAGAAGCATGTGAATGTAAGAAACAACTGCAAAAACATAAATGCTCCAATTCAGATAATTAAGCACAAAATATATTGTAGATTTCTTTGGAAAACAACAATATACATCGTAATTAGAATGCTATTTAAACTTTTAAAGAAATTAATAAATCTTATCAAATATATATATATATATATATATATATATATATATATAGTATCCTTGGATATCTATATTATATTTGATAAGAGGATATTAGATTTTTTCCTTTAGGTTTGTTAGAATATTAATCCAACTTTGGGCGAATTCTTAATTTCTATCAACCAACAAATCTTTAACAACATTCTATAAAATTTCATAAATTATATGACTGAATGTAAATTAGTTTGGCCACTTTGGTGACTAACTAACTAATTTAATCTTGATGTCATATTGTTAAAATTTTTATAAATTATATAACTAAATATAAATTAGTTTGGCCACTTTGTGACTAACTAACTAATTTAATCTTAATGTCATATAACTATACAATAATACCAATATCAAAATCTCATAAATTATATGACTGAATATAAATTAGTTTGGCCACTTTGGTGACTAACTAACTAATTTATCTTAATGTCATATAACTAAAATTTATAAATTATATGACTAAATATAAATTAGTTTAGCCACTTTGGTGACTAACTAATTTATCTTAATGTCATATAACTAAGCAATAATACTAATATTATTAAAAATCTCATAAATTATATGACTGAATATAAATTAGTTTGGCCACTTTGGTGACTAACTAACTAATTTATCTTAATGTCATATAACTAAACAATAATACTAGTATTATTACAAAATCTAACATTCAATTTTGATAATGACAAATATAGTTAACATTGCTGCATGCATTAGCCGACATCAATCATCATAGATTATCAATTTGCTTCAATCTATAAATATCAGTTTTTCCATACATACTAATATAACACAATGATCTTATCTATGCATGCCATTAATTCGTAACATGATCAGCCGGAGTTTTTCTGGCGATGAACCTTTTCATGGAATAAATTAACTTAAAAATTAAATATTCATCGTCAATTCATTCTGATGAAAAATTAATCAATCATAATATACGAACAAATTATTTATTTTAGAACCTTGGCTCTGATACCACTTGTTAGCAATATAGGATCTTCAATAAATAATTTGTTACATAAAATTACATATAAAAATACTTAACCTGATGCGAATTCACCATAATAGTATTTACCTGATGCGGAGTTCATCATGATAATATAGACTTGAGACTTGAATCTGGTTAGATTTTGATAACCTCTTCAGATTTTGACAGCCTCTTCTACAAAATAACTAGTTTCTCTCCCTTAACCTCATTCCTTTCATAGCAGATAACGATGGATTCTTGCTAACTTATTCAGGCAGAGAGAGGACTAATTATTTTATATATAACATTCAATTGGTATTTCCATCAAACATCAATTAATGACTTTAATACGGTTTAATGTTAATGGCTTAAACTTTCGGATCATTAACAGCTGATTGGTAGCCCTTCGTCTTCCGCACACGCAGAAGAAATAATGGGTGGCCTTTCACCTTTCGCATACTAGGCTAGATCGAGAAAAGAGCGACTCTTCGCCTTTGTAATAATTTTGCATTAAAGGGCTAATCTAACATACAAATGCAAAGAACCAAACATGACTGTACTTTGATTTAACCTATAGTTGCTACTCCTTTCCTATCCTCATCAATCCTAATCTTTTCCACTAGAGGGAAATGCTATAAAAATAAATTTGTTCTACATGAAAGAGGATGAGGTTTGCATGCGTTTCAGTGTCCCTTCAAAGGAAATAAAAAAAAAGCATGAGTTTCTGTGGCAGCATGGTTTTGGCTCATTGTACTCCAGGTATGCATCTGTTTGGTCATGCAAATCAAGTGGGAAAAGAAAAGAATATAAAGAACAGTGAGATTCAAACTAACCTGGGCTAATGCTGGCAGTACTGGTTTGCCTGTGCTTTCAAGAAATCCACTACAATCTCCTATTGCGAAAACATCCTGCACGGAAGGGATGCGAAGCCACTCATCAACACCAATCCTGTTAGGGAATGTACAAGTTATGAGGTACCTCTTGTAATATGAGCTGCAGAAGCATAAAAGATGTGATAACATTATGTGAATCTGAATTGGCTCATCTTGTATTTTTTATTTGTGCCTACATGTGCAACGATGTTCTTGGATAAATGTAAGGTTTATACTTCCTTAAAAAACCATATCAGTCTAAGATGCTACCTTCCCCCTGGTGATTTTGGAAACTGCAAAGAGCTGATGAATGGTGAAGGACCAACACCAGTAGACCATACAAGGAGTCCATATGGAACCTCTGTGCCATCATTAAGAATTATCTTTTGAGGTTGAACATCCTTAACAACTCCACGCACAAGGCGAACTCCTGACTGAGATAAAACAGAATGCACAAAATCAGATTCTGTAAATCTAAGCTTCACTTACTCCGCGCACTCGCGCAATTAATGTTAATTTAAATGCCAAACAAACAGATATGCATAAACAAAGAGGAATTGGCAGTATATAATAAAATAAGAAATACTAAGAGCAGGTTGATCCTTCATCATGCATACAAGAAGAAACATATAAATGTAAAAAGGAAGAGAATCTGGCAAAATATGATGTAAAAGAGAAACGATAAGAACAGGTTACTCTTTCTTCTTCTCCTCCTCATTTTTTTTTTTAAAAAGAAGAAAATATCAGGTTACTCTTTCATCACACACATGGATGCTCAAGGAAACTGACTAAGACAAAAAAACACAGACAAAGTTAGTGCAAAGATGAGTTTGTGAGTCAACATAGGCATCATACATATGCAAATGCACAGATTACATATATACAAAATGGGCCTCATGTGCTCGCTGGCTGTGTTCGTGTACCAGGTGCACTAAGGGGTTAAGCTCTTAGTAACAATAGCCACCAGCCCTTCTTAACATAGTGTTTTTTCCCTTTTTAGGTAGGCATGTTTTGATTGCAATCTTTGAGTTTCAAGAGTTATCTCCATCCTAAGGTGAAAACCAATTACATGCAATTTATTTAGAACTAAAAGCAGGTAGAGTTTTATGCATACACATGGTAAAGCAATTCATATCTTATGCATGTAAATATGGGACAACATTTTTTCAAAAAAATCTAGAAAGTTATCAGGGGTTGTTGATTTCAGGCTTTTCTCCCTCCTTTTCTAGGTTTAGGTTCTAATTTAGATAGGACAATGTTACATCTAGAGTTTCTGGTATGTTTATAAGATTTAGACTAAAATGCATGTTCCTACAATTTTTTGACAGTAATGAAGTTTTGTGCATAGGAAAGCAGCATTAAAGCAGGGCCCTTCAATTGTTTACAAAGATATCATGTAAAGAAATTGCAGACAAAATGTTACTTAGGGTCTAGTCTCTAGAGGGACCTAGCTCATGGGTTTTAGATAAAAGGAAAAAAAAAAAAAAAGTAACTATTAGGCATGAAAAGAAAACTAAAGTTGAAGCCCCCATTATGTGTATCCTTAAAACCATAAAACCAACTCTAAACTCAATCCAACAAAACTGAAACTTTACTACCTTAATATGTCACCAAATCTCAACTTTTTTGCAGACTTACTGCTCGAATTAGGATTGACTCTCAGTAAAGTAAACCATATCCCTGATTTAAAATTGGACTGACTAGTTGTAGTAGATGACAATTTAAGAAGCAAATGACTAGCCATGGAAGCCAAAAGAGATCTGTGAAAAGTCAATAGAAAATTAAAAAAAACATATATATCTAATTTATTAATTAAATGTCTAAAGTCTAAGTGCCTCTTAACTAGTTTTTCTTTGGTTAAGCGATTGAACCATGATTCCATCAATCTTTTTAACTGGATAAAATTAGGTCCACCATCTATGATATTTCATATGGCAAGTTCCTGTCAAACAAGAGGTATCCCTTTATTGTGTAACATCATGACCATTCTTGGAAGGATACCATCAGCAGACTATAATCTGCAATTTCAGCATGCTTTCAATCCAAGGGAAAGTTAGTTTGTTTCCATGGATAATTGATAATACAAGCCATTCATTCAGCAGTCACACGTCCATAGCTTCTTTCCACAGTCTGTGTTTGCAGAAAAATAGATGATAGTCATATTTTTGTTAAAATGTTAGAATAAACAGAAATCTCATCTTATACAACTGTAAGGAATCAGGCCCTATAATGACCTCCATTGTCATGTGAGCTCAAAACAGACAGTTCCCCAGAACAATCACATTCACATATTGCATAAATCAAAATAATGTGAGCATATATCCTTAAAAAATGTTTCTCGCCATATAAAAAGTCTAGATGTGAGAAAATAGAAAACTGATTCTTTTATGCGACCATTGAGGTTGAATTGAATTCTCAAGGAAAAAGAAAGGAACAGCTTCTCCACTACCTAAATAAGTATTAGTTTTATATGACAAGGGATAATACAAGATCGATACAAAAGCAATGAGCATTGAAAAAAATATCAGAATGAAAAGAAAATGAAGTTCTTCATATAAAAAGTTTCTCAAAGTAAGTTCAGGACTTAAGGAGATGGATGTGCAGAGAGTAATCAAACAATCTAACAGCAGCGATTGAAAATCAACAAAAGAAGAGATTGCACCATCTCCTGCTCAGAATCACTGACCTTAGTGAGTTGTTTTGTAGCATATGTCCTGAGTCGAACATCGAACGATGATAATATTTCATTTGCCTGACACAAAAGGGGAAGAGTTCAGATGATTTTTATGCAACTTTGTTCCTGTCAAGTTTGACTTGAAATATATATTTTTTCCAAGTAACTGCATTAGGCAATGTTTTATGAGCTATAACATCAAGCACTCTATTAAAGAAATAAAAAAAGAAAAGAGTGGGGGAATTCAATTTCATAAAATCATGAAGGAGAGGTGTATCACAGAATAACCTCAATTAGGGTCACATTGATATAGTCTTTAACATGGGAGTAACGTTCATGAACATCTTTAATGATGAAATCACTAAGTTCACCACTGAACTCAACGCCGGTGGGACCACCTCCAATAACAACACAGTGTAACAGTCTCCTTTTTTCTTCTTCTGATAAGCCTATATTTGCAGAAAAATACCAAGTATTAAATGCATTTACACCAAGTCACTGTATCTGGTGTTAACTAATATTTGATGTTCAGAGAATGCACAAGTGCAGGATTTGGCTGCGCCTGAACCACATAACATTATTTGCAAAAAGAAATATCTTACCAAGATGAAATCATTATCCTGACACAGGGTGCTAACTAAGGCAATAAATCCACCAAGTTTCCTATCTATTGAAACAGCATACCAGGCGCATCAGACAGCATCAGATTGAGGAGGAGCTTCCTACGAATCTCTTGAGCATGGTGAACCTCGCGGAGAAAGGTTGCATGCTCTCTCACACCACGTATACCAAAGGTCGAGGCCTCTGCTCCAGATGCAATGACCAACTTGTCATATGAAACCTTAAATTTCCACGGCTCCAAAGTGTCTCCAATACTCCCTTCTGTAACGCTCTCGCAGTGCACCTTAAATAGCAAAACGACAAACTCAACTTTTAGAGACAAAAATCACTTCATGAATTACTCAATTCAACCTCTACATCAAATGCTAAAAGGGAACAAGTCCCCATCAGAAACCATCAGAGGTAAAGCAGCAGTCCTCAGTTTTAAATTTTTTGGGGTGGGTTTTTTATCATCTATCCAATCTGCAAGAAACGCCCTGGTGTACAGGATGATAACATTCTCATCCAAGAAAAAGTAAAACGAGATGTTATTCCCATTCGAATAGAAAAGGTGGAAACTCTTCGATGCTCGAATGAAGGTTATTTTTAACCATTTTGTTTGTTTCTCAGCAAAAAGGGAGCCCTTCCTCAGAAGTGAGCAGTACTCAGCACTCACCGTGTGCGAATCGGGATCTATTGCAGTGCATCGGGAGAGGAAGAAGTAGGAACCGGGAGCGGTGGAGATGGCGGGCTGGATCCGGGCGATGGGTTCGGCGACGGATCGGAATTCCAGGGTTCCGACGCAGGTGGAAGCGAGGAGAGGAGTGAACACCATGTGATTCCTTGGGGAGACGCACACCACGTCGTAGAGCTTGGTGTCGATGCCCTTCATCAGCCGGGATGCCGCCCACCCCGTCCCCAGCACCACCACCCTCGGTTTCTCCTTCCCGGACTCCGTCGGCCGCAGTCTTGAGAAGGCAGCGGCGCAGTCTCCGTCCGCCGCAGCAGCCGCCGCCGCGGCGGAGGAGCAGAAGGCGGAAAGGCCCCGGGGGGAGGGCTTCGGGGAGAGGAGAGAGCGGGAGGAGCGAGCTAGGTTTCGGAGCAACGCCATCAGAACGGGAACCGATCGGGAGGACTCGGCCCATATTGATGGTGGTGGGGCCACGGCTTGCAGTCAAGAGCCGCCGACGGCCGCCCGTCCGTTATCAGATTTGACGATGGAGATCTTCTCTCGAAAATTGGACAAGGTAGCCATCAACCGCCCTCCCTTGATGGATCCCAGGCTTTGGTGTCCTTCGAAAAGTCATCCATGAAGTTTGGAGCTTTGCTACACGTGATGGGATATTCGAAAATCGTAAGGTTGAATATTTATTCAAATATAAATATAATTTATTACGCTGAAAAAAAAAAAAAAGCCCAGACGTCAAGACGTTGCTTGGCTGAGCTTTTGAACGTTTTTTGAGGCTTAATGGTAAAATCTGTGAAAATACTTTTAAGTAATGTTTGAAATAAATATAAAAGGGGATATTTTTTATTCCTAAAAATAACTGTTTAATATGATGGATAAGGAAAGATATTCCTTAAATATCTCTTATCCCCAAATGCTATAGCTACATGTCATAGTGCTAAAAAAGTTTAACCAGAGGGGATAACCCATTTAACCATGAGTATTCCCTGAACTTATTCTTAAGGAACCGGATAAATGCTATCTGTACATTTATCCAGGGATAGTCAAAAAGTTATCAAACACTCCCTAGGGATAGCTAGGAATAAAGTTAACCAAATGGATAACCATGCCATGGGATATCGCCTCAATTTATTCCCTAGAAAATGCAGAAATAACTGGTTATCCCTCCAAATAAGAGTAAAAAAAAGTTATCCTATAGATTTACCTTTTTGCATTTGATATGATCAATGGGATACCAAGAATATCCTTAGGGATAGCCAAAGGACAAACTCTATGTCGTACACTTATCCATGATAATATTTTTTCTATCAAACACTACCTTTATACTCATCAAAAACTTATCAGATATATCAAAAAAAAAAATTAAACTTAAAATGATAACATTTAATATTATAATATAATAAAAAATATAATATAACTATAATGATATAATATATATTATAATAATAAAGTAAATTTATAAACTATGTAAATTTAAAAATAAAAAAGATGATCAAAATTAAATTTGATTTTATTCAAACATAGTCAAATATAGTTCATAATAATATTATAATATACTATAAATAAATATAATTATTATTGTACATGCATTGTTATAATTTTGTAATGGTATTATAATTATATCACAATAATGATCCTAATTTTAATAATATATTATAATATAATTATAAAATAATATATTATAATCATTATTATAGTAGAATATAATTATACTTTCTTATATTGTATTATGAGATAGTATGATATATAATAATAATAATAATAATAATAATAATAATAATAATAATAATTTTTAATATGTTAAAAAATTGAAAGTATGACATAATATTTTTTATTATTTTTTAAAATATTTTTTTGATACCAAATAAAAGTCAATGTTTCATAATATTTTATAAATATGATTACTAAATGACAAAGAGTTTTTTTCAAAAACTTTATTTTCAAAAGGTCAAAAAATTTGCTACTAAAAATTTTGTCAATTAAGGCTTAAACTACACTATTGAAGCACTACGAGGTGAAGTGCCAAACATTCAAGAACTCTGCTTCTTACCAAAGTGTGGGACATCGCAATTTCATTTATGTATTTTTAATTATATTAAATTTTAATAAAAAATATTTTGGTTCTTAAATTTTTTATATGGATTTATTAACATGATGAGATATCAGTGATTATTACGAGCATGGATTAGATTAAATCACTTGTAGGCCAGAAATTAAAATAATTCAATCAATATAAGTTAAGAATTTTGAATATAAGACCCGTTTGATCGTATTTGAAATGAATATAGGTTTAATATGATCAATATTATTTTTAGAATAGAATTAATTTTTTGTTCTTTATTATTTGACATATGATATCTAATCAAGAATTTTTTTAATTATATTAGATTAAAAAAATATTAGAATCAAGGATTCAAACATCACAATCAAAATCTAACTTGATAGATTAGCTCTAAAATCAAAATCAATGGTATTAACACTAATGCTCTGTTTGGATGGAGAGAAAAGTGGGAGGAAAGAAAAGTGGAAAGAAAGAAAATTAAAGAGAAAATATTTTCTCTCCTTCTGTTTGTATGAGTGAGAGGAAAATAGAGAGGAGAGAAGAGTTGATAATTTACAATGACAATAATATCCTTATAAATGATTAAAAAATGCATCGATTTTTTTTTGGAAGAGTCAATATTGGAATGAAAAAAAAAAAGAGCATTTTTGAGTTTTCTCTCCAGTTTCGGAGATAAAACTTTTTGTGGGCCTACCACTTTTTTTCCTCTGTTTTCTCCTCTAGTTTTCTTTTCCCCCGACTTTTCTCTCCATCCAAATAAATTTTATTTTCTTTCCTATTTTTTTTATTTTTTTTCCTTCCTAGTTTTCTCTCCGATTAAGGAACGAACCATTAAGGATTGAGTTGAGCTTTGAGTGAAAATTTTAGAAAAAAAAAATATTTTTATGCCTAAATTATCATCATCATTTATTGTATCATTACCGTCGCAACGAGCCTGAAAAGATGGCCATCGATACATGCCCAATTAATCCCATGGTCAGCGCAGAGCTAATCGCTAGCCGGTTTCTTTCCCACCGCATTTCCGGCAATTTCCGCCACGCGCCTTCTCCCTGCTTGCACCTCTATTCTCACTCCCACGTCACCCCTCTCGGTGGCCGCCACCTCTTCCTCTCTCCTTTCCAGCCGTCGATGGGCACCCAGAAGCTAGAGAGAGGGAACAAAAAAAAAAAAAAAATTAATATACATCATTTCTGATACAACATGACTTGTATCAAATATGATGATTCATTTGTTCATAAAGATTTTACATTGTAGATGCATAAACTTATGCACGAAACGAATTCCTTGCTTCTTGATGCGAGGCTACGATTAGATTCCTTTCTAATAAAAAATGTGTTATTCATCTCTACAAATCCCCATCATCCAGATCGATCGCCGGCCCAGCCGCCCCCTTGCAGAGGTGGTGATGGCCACGAGGATGACGACCCGATCCAGCGATTCCTGAAGCGGGACTACAAGTGGGGATTTGTCTCCAACATCAAGTCATTCTTCATCCCAAAGGGCCTCTATGAAGACACCGTCTACTCCCTCTCTGCCCTCAAGGGCGAGATGCTCTGTTAGAAATTTAAATAATTATTTAGGAACATACATATCATAACAAATCCTGCCATTGTTTGAATAGCTAATGAAATCGGTATAAAGTGGCTAAGGGCATAATTATCATAAAAAAATTATTGTGTAGATACCTATATGCTATTTATAATTTGATGAGGAACCATATTAGAAATTAGCCTATTTCAGGGGTTATGGTCCCGAAGGAGACCAATCATCCTAGAAGAGTTTATATTCTCTTATCCCCATCAAAGAGAAATACGGTGAAAAAAAAACGGTGAAAACGGAGTCTCCCTTTGGAAGATCACAACCCATAGCCATCAATACATATGGATCCATGTATGCTTTCTCTTTGTTGTCTTCCATCAATACATATGGATCCAAGTACGCTTCCTCTTTGTTGTCTTTGTTGTTCATACATGAATAATATGAAAGCTGGACTGATTAATTTCTTTTGTAATAGGAATCCAAATACATCAAGACAAATCTCAGGGTATTTTAGGATTATCACAAAGGGCTTATATTGATAAGGCACTCAAAAGGTTTAGCATGCAGAATTGTAAACCAGGAGATACCCCAGTCGTCAAAGGAGATAAGTTCAATCTTAAACAATGCCCTAAATAAAATGTAAAGATTCAAGAAATGAAGAAGATTCCTTTCAGTTGTGGAGAGTCTCATGTATGTTCAAGCATGTACGCATCCAGATATTTGTATATTATTGGAGTTCTAAGCGGGTACATAAGCAACCAAAGTATGAATCAATGAAAAGCAGCTAAAAGAGTCGTGAGATATTTGAAGAGAACAAGGGACCATATGCTCACATATAAGAAGTCAGACAAATTAGAGATCATTGGGTATTCCAACTCAGATTTTGCTGGATGCCAAGATAGTAGAAAATCCACTATGAGCTACATCTATTTGTTGGTTGGTGCTGCAATTTCTTGGTGAAGTGCCAAACAAACACTTATTGCTTCTTCCGCTATGTCAGCAGAGTTTGTAGCATGTTTTGAGACATCCAACCATGGAATTTGGCTAAAAAAATTTATCACCAGACTGCGAATAGTTAAAGGAATTAAAAGACCACTAAAGATTTATTATGACAATAGATCAGCAGTCTTATACTCTAACAATAATAGGAGCTCATCAAAGTCCAAACACATTGATATCAAGTTCCTAATTATTAAAGAAAGGGTACAAAATGGATAGATTTACATAGAACATTTGGGAACAAATTCCATGATGGCTGACCCTCTTATGAAAGGGGTTCCTCCAAAGGTCTTTTATGAGTATACAACAAGTATGGGCATTCTGGAGTATAGTGAATCTCAGATTTAGTGGGAGTTTTCCATTGTGTGTATTATGTTCTATGTTTGTTTTTTGTGTGTATAAACACTTTTATGTTATGAACAATTTTTCTAATCAGAAATAAAGTTAAAGCATTCGGTTTTTTATAATTTGCACAATAAAGTCAAATTGATCTCACTATAGTAAAGTTGAACTAGTTGAAAATTGATATATACTGATCATATTCATGTAATTTTCATGTTACATATTTCATGATTGATCTATATCATTTGGTTGTGTTAATATTAGTGATCATTGATGGGTCTAGTTAAGATTGATTTAACGAAAATTGCTTTGGTCCTATATTGATACAATTAATGGACGAGATTGTTTTGATATGCCTTATATTTATAATGGCAAAGTTTTAAGCTCATAAAGTCTAGTCAAGTGGCAGATTGTTAGAAATTTAAACAATTATTTGGGACCACACATATCATAATAAATATGTTATGCCATTGTTTGAATAGCCAATGAAATTGTTCAATTTGATATAAAGTGGCTAAGGGTATAATTATCATGAAGAAATTATTTTTTAGATACTTATATGCTATTTTAATTTGATGAGAAACCAAATTAAAAATATAAAATGGTTATAAAAATGATTTTTTTTTGAAAGATCGTAACTCATAGCACCAAGGCTTATGAATTTAGGTACGCCTTTTTCTTTGTTGTCTTGTTGTTCATGCATGAATGATATTAGTGTCACATCCCAGACCCTATATTGGATCTAAGGGTGGCAACCCGCCACATGCCTGGCATGCAAGGCATCCCAAAATATAATATTTAATACAAGGAGGGGTAATAACTATATATATCATCCAATTTAAATGGTTCTTAATACAAACCATAATCATATGTTTTAGGCTACATGCCAAAATACATAATTCAATGGGGTGACAACAAAATATTGGATCTAAGTCACTCTGATAGCTGCTTCAACTACCCCATATCCCCCATCTTCAGTTCTATGGCTCTGAAAAATATTGTGAGATTTAAATGAGCTCACACTCAATAAGTAAGCCAACTATAATATAATGTAATTATTTCAAGCTTTTATCAACTCAAATTTTCATAATAAACATCTGCCAAGCTTTCATATTTCAAATACATTTTACCATGTTATCAAACATGCAGTATATGCTCAAAATAATTTTGGAAGCAATTGCTATATATAGCATTTCAAGAATATACAATTTTAGGATAAAACCACTGTACAACTGTAAATAGCATGTAAATATGCATTTTTATACTAATGTCCCATAGCCACATACTATGTATACAGACCACCCCCTCGGGTGTAACACCCCCTTGGGTGTATCCTCCATAAATATCCCCTGGGAATCAGGGTCCTGGAACCAGTGTCATGAACTCACATCCTGCCATATCCGGCTACAACACACCCCAAGAGTGTGTTCTCCATATACCCCCCTATGGAGATGGGTCCCGGTGCCATGTAGCATAATATTGCCATATCCTGTCACAGCACACCTCTCGGGTGTGTGTTATCCATATACCCCCTATGGAGTTGGGTTCCGGTGCCAAGTGAGTCATGCAACATATTACATCATATCTTATCATAGCGGACCATGGTGGGACATATTATCATATACACAAAGTATCATTTTCATGTCACATTTGCTAAATAGCATGCATCATTGCAAAAATGCAATCCATATACTTTTCATAATTACAATGAATTAAACATGTCAAATACACATATATTTATAAAACCTTTAACAATTTCAAAGGTCATGCTGTTGGCCCAGATGGCAACCCAAAAGGGGGGGAGATGAATTGGATACTTTAAAAATTAAGCCTTTTAAAATAATTTAAACTATTGATGAGAGGATATACATAATTAATTCAAGTTAAAGCACAATAGTAAGAGAGAGAGACAAATAAACACGGCAAACACAAAGATTTTATAGTGGTTCGGTGTATCCAACACCTACGTCCACTCCCAAGCTCCACTTGGGTCCACACTATAATCTCCTCGATTACAGTCGAGTTATTTTACAAGCTCACAACCCAAACTTGTTGTTTTCACGGGATCACAACGAACCCAGCCGGTTTTACACGGGCTCACCAGCACAAAACCCAACACACAAGCTATCCTTAGCTTGTGCCGAGGTAAACTACCTCCACTAATTCAATCCACTGATCGAATTAGCAAACAACAAGATAAAAATATGAGTTTAGTACAAAATAGCTCCTTTTGAGCAGATATTTCAAAATAAAAGCAAAGTTTAGAAGGGCCTGTTTAGATTCGATTTGAGTGCAGGCTTTTCTTCTTTTCCTCAACTCCTTTGAAGTGTGGAATCGGGCCTCAGCTCAGATTCTTCACGGATTGAATGTTGGAGTTGATTTGAACTTATTCTCCCTTTCTTTGAATGTTGAAAATCTCTTGATTTGATCTTGAATGGCTCTTGGATTTTCTTCTAGACTTTCTTGGATTGATGAACTTGAGCACAAATGAAGTCTCCTTTGATTTCACTCCTTCTCTTTCACTCTATTTTTGAATCTCAAATTTTTTCAAATGACACTCTATTTTTCCTCTTTCTAAAAGATTTTTCTTCCCTTTTTTCTTTCTCTCTTGATCTATATTTGTATATCTTTGATTTGAAAACGACCTCTCTATTTATAGACTCTACAAAAATATAGCCGTTAGAAACAAAGAAATATAGTCGTTATTAAAAAATATTACCGTTGGCGCTGAGTTGGCATACAGAAAAAGTTACACCCAGATTTGTTAGAGTTGGCTCCAACTTTAGGCGAGTCGGCTCGAAGACGCGATGCCAAAATAGAAACATTCAGATAGTTAAGGGGTCGACTCAAGAAAAATAAGGTATCGGCTCCTGACAGTCGGGGGTCGACTCATAAAAAGCAAGGGGTTGACTCGAGAAGTGCTCAGAAAAATAACTCTCTGGAGTCTGAGCAGAGTCGACTCTTACAGTCATGGAGTCGGCTCGACAATATCGGGGGTCGACTCTTGAAATCACAGGGGTCAACTCGAGAAAATCAGAAATCTCTGTATACTGAGTGGAGTCGACTCTGAAACTCTAGAGTCGGTTCCGGAACGTATCAAAAATCAGAGAATTTTCTGATTGACTTTGAAATTCATTCCAGATTAATTTTAAATCAATTTTTGACTTGAATAATAAATTTGACATTAAGAATCAATTCAAGATATGTTCCAAAAACTCATTGATTGAAATATGAAGTATAAAAATTCCTTTTTGAAAGCTTAAACATAGAGCTTGAAGCTACTTTCCAATTGATTATAGTCATACTTAACATACTCAATAATTATGAGAAATAAATTCATTGCTCATGTAAATAAATTCATTGCATCTTTTAATATACTCATGGCTTTTGGTAATCATCAAAATCAATAAAATTGGGGCAACAATTTCTCAACAATCTCCCCAACACACGCCAATTGATCAGTTGTCCACATAGACACCAAATTATTTGTAAAATATAATAAATAATAAATTAATCATAGTAAATGCTCATTTGCAAATAAGAGTACCTATCCTATTTTTTCATTTTTCAAATAATGCAATATATATTAATATAGCATTTAAATACATAATTTTTATATTTTAATAATTTATAAAAATTATAATAAATGACTTACTTACCTTCTAGCGCTAATCCAAAAATGTAATTTGGCTATTTAAGCACCTGGGTACCTACAGCATCAATTTCTCAATTTTTAGTCCCAAAAATAGCATATCAAAATAGCCTTTAACTCTACCTAGTTTAATCACGGGACCAACTTGGGGCTTGAATATCTCCCAATATATAAGCTCGAATGAAAAAATAAAAATACCCACAGAAACTAGAATCAACACTAATTCGGGGCATATTTTTATTTTTTTATTTTTGACCCAATACGGGGTCCAAATCGTGGCCCAAAATTTTCTCGTGAGCCAGCCCAGCAGGGCCTAAAAGGAGAACGGCCCAACAGGGCCCGCTCTCCCTTTCTCCCCTGCCTCACCTGTTTCATCCGAAACATGGGAAGCATGTGCCGGCGGCCAGGGCTGCTGCCGGCCACTTCCCGAAGGGGCCCGGCTGCCGTCGATCGGCCCGGAGCCAGTTGCCACCGCGGCCTAGCTCCTTCCCCTCTCTCCCTCTCTCAATCTCTCTCTTTTTCTCCTGTCACTCGTCCGCGGTTGTCACCCATGCCGGTGGCTTGGCCGGCCACCATGGCTGGCCGGACCTCCACCGGACACTGCCCCGACGCCGGTGGAGGCCGCCGGTCACAGCCCGGGCCTGGCGAGCCGGTGGGCACTCCGTCGGGCCCGAACCAAGGCGTGAACCGGCTTGGTTCCGTGAAGAAGGGAGGTCGTCTCCCTCCCTCATTCTCTCTGTCTCTCTCTCTCAATCTCTCTATGAAACCCATGGAAGAAGGGGGAGAGAGAGTACCTGGGTGGTTGATGGAGATGGGTGGAGGGAGGAGACTCCCCTCTCCCTCCCCATTTATAACGGCATGGGGTGGACCTCCCCTGCACTCGTGAGAAGAGGGGTGCCGCCCTCTTTGACTGGCGGAGCTAGGGAGCCGCCCTCTTTGACTGGCGGAGCTAGGGGTACGGCTGCGGCGCCTCCCCCTCCTCCGGTCCAAGAAGATGGATCCTCACATGGTGAGAATCCGTGGGAGAACGGGGCTCACATTCTTCCCTCCTTATAAAAATTTTGGCCTCGAAATTGGTGTACTTCATATAACATTTAGAATCCAAAGCCTTGATCATAAGAATAATTATCTTTTCATTTACATATACTAAGATACAAATAATATGGATATTTCTTTTTCGCTTCCTCCTCTAGCTCCCAAGTAACTTCCCTCTCAGAATGGTTACTCTACTGAACCTTGATATATGGATGCTATGCCATCTTAAGACTTGGTCCTTGCGGTCCACAATACGTACGTGATGCTCTTCATACGTCAGATCATTCCTTAACTGCATGGGCTCAAACTGTATCACATGGCTGGGGTCAGAAATGTACTTTCTCAACATAGATACATGAAATACATTGTGTACCCCAGAGAGCACTGGAGGTAATGCCAGGCTATAAGCCACCTTCCCTACTTTGCTCAGAATCTCAAATGGCTCAATGTATCGTAGACTCAGTTTACCTTTAATCCCAAATCTCATCACATTTTTGGTAGGTGATATCTTTAGAAAGACATGGTCCCCAATTTGAAATTCTAGCTCCCTTCTTCTCACATCAGCATAGCTCTTCTGTCGGCTCTGAGCTGTGCGGAGTCATTCCTTGATCAACTGCACCTTCTCTATCATCTGCCGAATCAGTTCGAGGCCCAACAATCTTCTCTCCCCCACATCATCCCAACATAAGGGAGATCTGCATTTTCTACCATACAAGGCCTCAAATGGAGCCATTTGGATACTGGCCTGGTAACTATTATTATAAGCAAATTTCACTAAAGATAAGTGGTTGTCCCAAGCACCACCCAAGTCCATCACACAGGCTCGCAACATGTCCTCTAGGGTCTGTATGGTCCTCTCAGACTGCCCATTTGTCTAAGGGTGGAAGGCTGTGCTGAAGTTCAGTTTGGTCCCCAAAGCTCTATGAAGGCTCTTCCAAAATTGGGACACAAACCTAGTATCCCGATCTGATACAATAGATACAGGAATACTATGAAGCCTCACAATTTGCTCAATATACATGTTGGTCAATCTCTCACTAGAGATCCCAACCTTAAATGGTAAGAAATGGGCTGACTTTGTCAATCTGTCTACAATGACCCATACTGCATCATTGCTCCTGGGGGTCTTAGGCAGTCTAGTCACAAAGTCCATAGTGATCTTCTCCCATTTCCATTGTGGAATCATCAAAGACTGAAGGGGTCGCGCAGGCCTTTGATGCTCAGCCTTCACTTGTTGACATACTAAATATTTGGCCACATACTAAGCAATCTCTCTTTTCATTCCCTTCCACCAGAAGTTTTCTTTTAGGTCCTTGTACATCTTGGTGCCTCCTGGGTGCACTGTATAGGGAGAGTAATGAGCCTCCCTTAGAATTTCTGCTCTTAGTTCCACCACATTTGGCACACAGAGCCTGTCATCAAAACTCAGGGATCCATCCTCCATTATAGCAAATTTATTTTGAACCCCTGACTTCACAGTCTCTTTAATCTTTTGCAGGTCCAAGTCTTCTTTCTGGGAGGACTTGATCCTGTCTAACAGAGTTGGTTGGAGTACAAGTGCTGCCACAAGCCCATCGGACCGTTGTACTTGCAATCTAACCTCCAACTTCTGAAGTTCCCTCTGGATGTGAGGCTGAGAAGTGATCATAGAAGCTAACTCCGAGGAGGACTTCCTACTCAAGGCATCTGCTACCACATTGGCCTTCCCTGGGTGATAGTGCAGGTTCAGGTCATAATCTTTTAGTAGCTTCATCCACCTCCTTTGCCTTAAGTTTAACTCCTTCTGAGTGAAAATATATTTCAGACTTTTGTGGTCTGTATACATATCACATGTCTCTCCATACAAATAATGCTGCCAAATCTTCAAGGCAAAAATCACGGCGGCCAACTCCAGATTATGGGTAGGATAATTTTGCTCGTATGGCTTTAGCTGCCTGGAGGCATAAGCTATCACCTTCTCATTTTGCATCAGAACACATCCCAATCCCTTTCAAGAAGCATCCGTGAATAGGGTGAATCCTCCAGATCCTGACGGAAGGGTAAGGACGGGGGCTGATACTAGGCGTTGCTTCAGCTCCTGAAAACTTCTCTCACACTCCTCAGTCCAGTCAAACTTCGCTTGCTTTTGGGCCAAGCGAGTCAAGGGTAGAGCAATACGAGAGAAGCCTTCCACAAATCTGCGATAATATCGAGCCGCCCCACGAAGCTTCTTACTTCAGATACATTGGAAGGCCTACACCAGTTAACAACTACCTAATCTTCTTCGGGTCCACAGATATGCCATCTTTAGATATTATATGACCCAAGAATGATACTTGGCTCAACCAGAAGTCACACTTCTGCAACTTGTCATAAAGCTTTTTCTCCCGAATAGTTTGTAGAACAATCTTTAGGTGGTCCACATGCTCCTCCTAGCTTTTGGAATACACCAGGATGTCATCAATGAACACCACCACAAACTGGTCCAAGTATGGCTTAAAGATTTTATTTATCAAGTCCATGAATGCTGCCGGGGCATTAGTCAACCCAAACGGCATCACCAAGAACTCGTAGTAGCCATACCTAGTTTTGAATGCTGTCTTAAGCACATCCCCAGCCTTGACCTTGAGTTGATGGTATCCTGACCGAAGATCAATCTTCGAGAATACCCGAGCTCCTTGGAGTTGATCAAATAGATCATCAATCCTCGGCAAAGGATACTTGTTCTGCACTGTTACCCTATTGATTTCTCGGTAATCAATGCAGAGCCGAAGACTTCCATCTTTCTTTTTGACAAATAATACTGGAGCACCCCAAGGAGATACACTAGGTCTGATGAATCCTCGGTCAAGGAGCTCCTGCAATTGGCTCTTCAACTCTTTTAGTTCAGCTGGGGCCATACGGTACGGGGCCTTGGATATAGGTCCAGTGCCAGGGGCCAAATCAATAGTGAACTCAACCTCAAATCTGGGGGTAATTCGGTCAAATCATCGGGAATACATCAGGAAATTCCCAAGCCACTGGAATATTCTCCAACTTGACCTCATCTTGCTGAAGATCTTTGACCACAACAAGAAACCCTTGGCCACCCTTCTTCAAATACTTTGCGGCCTGCAGTACTGACACAAACACCGAGGCGAGATGCTCCTGACTTCCAGTAAAACTGAATTCAGGTTGATTAGAAATTTTGAAGATTACCATCTTCCTGAAACAGTCTACTGAAGCATGATAGGAGGCCAACCAGTCCATCCCAAGGATAACATCAAAGGATTTTAGTGGGAGGACGATTAGATCGGCCTTCAATCTCCTATCCCCCATGTTAATTAGGCAAGATCTGCATACTGAGTCTACCCTCATAACATCACCATTTGGGAGAGCAATGTGCAACTCCTGCTCTAGAGGAACGGGTGTCAAAGATTCATCCTTGGCGAGATATGTGCTAGATACAAATGAATGCGTGGCACCCGGATCTACTAAGAATTGAGCATAAGTGTTGCCTACTTTAAATATACATGATCACAAAGTTTAGTTCGTCTTAGATTTCATGAGGTTTAACAATACTTTTATCATTCATGATCAATGCATTCCATTGAATATGAATGAAACAATCTTAAACGAATACTTAAGTAACAAGCGTACCTATCACAACGGAGTTGGAAGCGGCAGCATCCTATTGTGTGAGAGTAAAGACCCTTCCCTGGGTCCTAGGCTGCTGCTGTTGGCCTTTACCTTGATCCAAAGGAGGCTGTTGATCCCTTCGAAGGGGACAAGTGGCCATCTTGTGACCCACCTGCCCACATATGAAGCAGGCACCAGTCGTCCCGCGACACCACTTGCCTGGGTGGGAGTTTCCGCATTGAGGGCAACGGGTTTCCATACTCTTTGGTCCTAAGGGGGCCTGATAAGGACCTTTCTTCTTGGCCTGACCTGAAGACTGACCAGAAGGAGACCCCTTCTTCTTCCTCTACTGCTGCTCCCACTGCTTATGGACCACACCCATATCCCTCTCAATCACCAGGGCCTTGTTTACCACGACACTAAATGTGGAGAGTTCGAAGGCATTAACTGCCTGCATCAGTATGGGCTTCAGTCCCTCGGTGAACTTAATGATCTTGGCTCTCTCAGTGGCCGCTATGTCTGGAGCAAACCGAGCCAACCGGGTAAACTCGGCTTCATACTACGCCACAGAGAGATTTCCTTGCTCCAGTTTGACAAACTCCAACTGCATTTGCCTCTGCACACTATTAGGGAAGTATTTTTCATAGAAGACTTTCTTAAACTCTCCCCAGAAAATAGCTCGTCCATCCATTCGCTGCTCCACAAGTAGCCACCAATCATATGCCTCCCCCTGAAGGAGGTAGGTAGCGAATCTGATTCGCTCCTCCTCTTGGCTACCATGAGCTGCAAAGGCTTTTTCCATCTCCCTCATCCATTTTTCAGCATCGGCAGGGTTAGTAGATCCACAAAAAGGAGCATGGGCCAAGCTTTTGAACTCAGCAAAGCTTCGGCCCCCTCCCCGCCAGGGCTGGGATGGAGCCGACTGAGCAGGCTGCGGAGTGGGAGAGGCAGGCCGAGCAGGCTGAATTTGCTGAATCTGTTGATGCATGGCTTGCGACATTCCCGCAAGAGCCTGAAGCAACTGGGCCTGAAATTGTGGTTGATCATTGTTAGCCAAATTAACGAAACCAGAGCCTCCAGAAGCTTGCTGGCCTCCTTGTTGACCAGAGTCACCAGCCTGAGAGTTCCCAATAGGCCGTAGACTCCAAGTGCGACGTGGCATTCTTAACTCCTGCCAGAGTTAGGTTCCAGTCAATATCCTTGTAAACCACTAAAATTTAGGCTTTCAAAATATATTACTTGAAATTTTTAATAAAGTTATCACCCTCCCAATGTTATCCTAATGTTTTGCCTAGCTAGTGTCATCTTGTGTTTGTTCCTAAGGTCAAACCTAGGCTCTGATACCACAAAGGCTGTCACGCCTCAAACCCTATATTGGATCTAGGGGTAGCAACCCGCCGCATGCTTGGTATGTAAGGCGTCCCGAAATATAACATTTAATACAAGGAGAGGTAATAACTATATATCATCCAATTTAAATGGTTCTTAATACAAACTATAATCATATGTTTTAGGCTACATGCCAAAATACATAATTCAATGGGGTTACAACAAAATATTGGATCTAAGTCACTCTGATAGCTGCTCCAACTACCCCATATCCCCATCTTCAGTTCTATGGCCTTGAAAAACATTGTGAGATTTAAATGAGCTCACACTCAATAAGTAAGCCAACTATAATATAATGTAATTACTTTAAGCTTTCATCAACTCAAATTTTCCATAATAAACATCTGCCAAGCTTCCATGTTTCAAATATATTTTACCATGTTATCAAACATGCATCATATGCTCAAAATAATTTTGGAAGCAATTGCTATATATAGCATTTCAAGAATATACAATTTCAAGATAAAACCACTGTACCACTGTAAATAGCATGTAAATATGCATTTTTATACTAATGTCCCATGGCCACACACTATGTACACAGAACACCCCCTTCGAGTGTAATACCCCCCTCGGGTGTATCCTCCATAAATATCCCCTGGGAATCAGGGTTCTGGAACCAGTGTCATGAACTCACATCCTGCTATATCCGGCTACAACACACCCTAAGAGTGTGTTCTCCATATACCCCCCTATGGAGATAGGTCCCGGTGCCATGTGGCATAATATTGCCATATCCTGTCAAAGCACACCTCCCGATTGTGTGTTCTCCATATACCCCCTATGGAGTTGGATCCTGATGCCAAGTGAGTCATGCAACATATCACATCATATCATATCATAGCGGACCATGGTGGGATATATTATCATATACATAAAGTATCATTTTCATATCACATTTGCCAAATAGCATGTATCATTGCAAAAATGCAATCCATATACTTTTCATAATTACAGTGAATAAAACATGTCAAATACACATATATTTATAAAACCTTTAACAATTTCAAAGGTCACACCAATTGATCAGTTATCTACATAGATACCCAATTATTTATAAAATATAATAAATAATAAAGTAATCATAGTCAATGCTCATTTGCAAATAAGAGTACCAATCCAATTTTCTTATTTTCAAATAATGCATATATATTAATATAGCATTTAAATACATAATTTTTATATTTTAATAATTTATGAAAATTATAATAAATGACTTACTTACCTCTTGGCGCTAATCAAAAATGTAATTCGGCTATTTAAGCAACTGGGTACATACAACATCAATTTTTCAATTTTTAGTCCCCAAAAATAGCATATCAAAATAGCCTTTAACTCTACCTAGTTTAATCATGGAGCCAACTTGGGGCTTGAATATCTCCCATATATAAGCCCAAATGGGAAAATAAAAATACCTCCAGAAACTAGAATCAACACTGATCTAGGGTATATTTTTATTTTTTCATTTTCGATCCAATACGGGGTCCAAATCATGGCCCAAAAATTGCTCATGAGCCGGCCTAGCAGGGCCCAAAAGGAGAACAGCCCAACAAGGCCCGCTCCCCCTTTCTCCCCCGCCTCCATCCGAAACAGGGGAAGCATGTACCGACGGCCAGGGTCACCGCCGGCCACTTTCCGGAGGGGTCCGGCCGCCGTCGATCGGCTCGGAGCTGGCCGCCGCCGCGGTCGAGCTCCTCCCCTCTCTCCCTCTCTCAATCTTTCTTTTTCTCCTGTCACTCGTTCGCGGCTGTTACCCATGCTGGTGGCTCGATCGGCCACCATGGCCGCCGGACCTCCACCGGATGCTGTCTCGGCGCCGGTGGAGGCCGTCGGTCGCAGCCCGGGTCCGGCAAGTCGGCGGGCACTCCACCGGGCCCGAACCAAGCCGTGAAACGGCTTAGTTGGTTCCGTGAAAAAGGGAGGCCGTCTCCCTCCCTCATTCTCCCTGTCTCTCTCTCTCAATCTCTCTATGAAACCTATGAAAGAAGGGGGAGAGAGTACCTGGATGGTTGATGGAGATAAGTGGAGGGAGGAGACTCCTCTCCCTTTTCATTTATAACGGCACGGGGAGGACCTCCCTGAGCTCGTGAGAAGAGGGACGCCACCCTCTTTGACTAGTGGAGCTGGGGAGACGCCTACGTGTAGGTACAGCTGCTGTGCCTCCCCTTCTCCGGTAAAGAAGACGGATCATCACATCCGTGGGAGAACGGGGCTCACAATTAGATTCTGTTCTGATTAATTTCCTTCATGTTCCGCTTCCGCCTCAACGCCCTCCGCCGCTTCTTCTCCCTCCGCGAGGCCAGCTGGTCCCCCCCCCATCGACTTCCAGTCATCTGCTACTACGCTGAGCCCAAGCGCAAGCCTCCCCCCCCATCGACTTCCAGTCATCTGCTACTACGCTGAGCCCAAGCGCAAGCCTACCGCGAGGTCCTCGCCACCTTCGACCTCCTCGGCATCCCCCTCAACGAGCAGAAGCGCCTCGCCAACATCGCCGTCGTCGACTCCACGTCCATCGTCACGACCCACCGCGAGGCCCTTTGCTGAGAAAGGCCTCATCTTTTGCTCCATTTCCGAGGCCATCCGCGAGGACCCCGACCTCGTCCGCCGCTACCTCGGGCGGGTGGTTCCCCCGGGGGACAACTTCTACGCCGCCCTCAATTCGGCCGTCCTCAGCGACGGCTCCTTCTGCTACATCCCCAAGGACACCGTCTCCCCCATGGAGATCTCCACCTACTTCCTGATCAATGACCGGGAGACGGGCCATGCAGTTTGAGAAAACCCTTATAATTGCCGACGAGCGGAGCTACGTCAGCTACCAGGAGGGTTCCACGTACGGCTCCGTCCTATGATAAGAACCAGCTCCACGTACGCCGCGATGGTGGATCGGGCTGTACTGCTGGCCGAGATCAAGTACTCCACGGTGCAGAACTGGTATGCAGGGGACGAGGAACGGAACGGTGGAGTTTACAATTTCGTGACTAAAAGGGGCCTCTACGACAGTGATCGATCGAAGATTTCGTGGACCCAGGTGGAGACTGGCTCTGCGATAACGTGGAAGTACGTACCCGAGTTTGGTTCTGCAGGGCGATGACACGGTGGGTGAGTTCTACTTGTGCGCTGACAAAGGATTATCAACAGGCCGACACCGGAACGAAGGTGATTCATATGGGGAAGAATTCGAGGAGTAGGATCATTTCCCAAGCGTATCTCGGCCGGAAAGTCGAGGAATTGCTACCGCGCGTGCTCTCCTCCAGGTGCGGCCTCAGGTGGAAAACGCCCGGGATTTCTCGCAGTGTGATTCTATGCTTATCGGTGACGCAGCTGGTGCCAACACGTACGTATCCTTACATAACATTGATTCATTTTTTCCCTGCTCGATCGATATATATGCTTTGGTGTGGGGTATATATATATATATATATATATATATAGAAAGGTTGCTTGTGAATGTGGATAATTGCTTAGTTTCCTAAATGCGAATAAATGCACTCTGAGATGCTTTGGTTAAACTCCAACAAGTGGCTTGAAGTTTGAACTTCCTTAAAACCTCAATAAATTCTAGCAGGAGGGTACCCTTTTCTCTGAACTTATTTGCTGAGTGACTTTAGTTTGAAGTTTGGTTGGATATGGTATAGTTAGCTACAAGAGGTTGGTTAATTTTGGTGCTCTAAGGTTGGTAGGCCAAATCAAACTGCAGTTATCTGACATACCTTGTATGTTTGGAAATGGGAAAAGATGGCACAATGAAAGACACATTTGCTGGAAGGGAAAGCAAAAAAAAAAAAAAAAAGAAGGGGGACAACAATGTTGTATGCTGACTATTGCAGATAGCTTCTTGTAAGTTTGTTCTGTCATTTCTTGGGTATGTAACAATGGGTAAATTAAATTACCTCTACCTTTTGGGTAAATATTATTCCTGAACAAACTTGACAACAAACTTGCACATTCATATTTGCATCTAATATGTAAAATACTGTGGTGAATGATTTGGATTGGTTGTTTATGCATGAGAGTAGAAAATAAGATTTATAGTTGATTTTTGTTTCTCAGGAAGGTTTCACTCGTGAAAAAAGGAGGGATTTTGATGGAAGTTCTGTGTGATGCTTCTATAATTGGTACAGTTTTCTGGTGATGAATGATGTGACTAGGAGAGGGGTCTTGTTCAGGGTTCTGACTGTCATGTAGGCTATTTTACCATATGGCTAGAAGAAGAGCTTGATGAATTACATAGAAAAGGAAAATGTGATGTTTATCCAAATTCATAATGGTGCGCAACATGAAAGGAGGGTTGCATTAGGTAACTGACAGTTAGTGTAAAACTCTGTTAGATCCTTTAAAACATAAATCTACTAAATTAAACTATGCGAAGGGATAGGACATCCCCATTAAGAGACGCATTGCATCTGCCTTCGAATATTTCAAAAAATAGGCAAGGGGCACCGCACTGGCATCCGAATACGGTGATAAGTGAGCAAGGATTCCTGCACTATGAATGAGTACGGGCAAAGAAGTTAGTCCATGATAGTTAGCTTAGAGTAGTAACTTGGAATATAGGAATACTAATAGGTAAAGCTATGAAAATAGTGGACACTATGATTAGGAGAAAAGTAAATATAATATGCTTACAAAAAAACTAAATGGGTAGGTGAAAGATCTAGAGAAATAGAGAATATAGGATATAAATTATATTACATTGAAAAATATAAAATAGAAATGGAGTAGGAATAATTATAGATAGAAATTTTAAGGATTATGCTGTTAAGGTAACTAGGAAAGAAGATTGGATTATATCACTAAAACTTATAATTAAGAATAATATAATTAACATAATTAGTATATATGCACTATGAGTAGATTAGACCAATAAATTAAGATAATTTTGGAAAGAAACACATAAAGTAATGTAAGAAATATCATAAGGAGAAAAGATATATATATGAGGAGATTTTAATGAACATGTAGAAAAATAGAGAGATATATGGAACGGTACATAAAGAATATGGATTTAGAGATGATTTTGCAGTGGCGTATGATTTAACAATAGCAAACACTTATTTAAAAAGCTAGATGAACATTTAATAACATTTAAAAGTGGATCTAATAAAATTCAAATAGACTTTTTCTTAATTAGAAAGGTAGATAAAATAACATACAAAAACTATAAAGATATTTTAGAAGAAAGTTTAACTTCACAACATATGATAATGGTAGTAGAGATATGAATAAAAATAAAATAAAGTAAAATGTAAAACTATTAATTTAAAAATTAAATGATAAAATTTGAAAGAAGAAAAATTAGAATTATTTAATGAAAAGTTAGTAAGAGTAATGACTATGAATATATAGTAATCCTAATTTAATATGGAAAAAAGCATCTAAATGTATAAAAAATGTAGCAAAAGAAGTTTTAAAAGAATAAAAAAGAGTAAGATTAATAGGAAAGAAAACTTAGCGGTGGAACGAGAAAGTTCAAGTTGTTATCAAGATTAAAAGAACAAACTATAAAATTTGGCAAGAGGCTAGGAATAAAGAAAGTTTAACTTAACATGCAAAAATTGTAAAGTTATTTCAGGAGAAAGTTTAACTTCACAATATAGGATAATGGCAGCAGACATATAGATAAAAATGAAATATAGAGTAAAACGTAAAACTATTAATACAAAAATTAAATGGTAAAATTTAAAAGGAGAAAACTAGAATTATTTAAAGAAAAGTTAGTAAGAGTAATTACTATGAATATAGATAGTAATCTTAACTTAATGTGAAAAAAATAACTAAATGCATAAAAAATATAGCAAAAAAGTTTTAGAAGAATTAAAAAGAATATGACTAGTAGAAAAGAAAACTTGGTGGTGGAACAAGAAAATTCAAGCAGCCATTAAGATTAAAAGGATAAACTGCAAAATTTAGCAAGAGGCTAGGGATAAAGAAATCTTAAAAAGTATAAGGATGCAAAGAAAGAAACTATAAAAGCGGTAAGTAATGCTAAACTTAAAGCCTATGATAATTTATATAATACACTAGATACGAAAGAAGGCGAAAAGACTATATATAAACTAGCAAAACTAAAAGAAAAGAAAATAAAAGATTTGGACTATATTAAATGTGTTAAGGATGAAGATGAAAGAGTCTTAGTAAAAGAAAAAAAGATAAAACAATGATGAAAAAGTTATTTTAAAAATTTATTAAATAAAAATAATTTAGTAAATTTAAGGATAGAAGAATGTGATAACGTAGGAGTAAAAATGAACATAATTTTTTTTGTAGATTTAGCATGCTTGAGGTTAAAAGGGCTTTGAGTAAAATGAAAAATGCAAAGGCATTAGGGCCATATGCGATTCCTGTTAAGGTTTGAAAAGCTTAGAAGAAATTGGAGTCATGTGGTTAACCAATTTATTTAACAAAATTGTAGCAACTAAAAGAATGCCGGATGATTGAAGAAAAATATATTAATACCCATATACAAAAATAAAGGAGATATTCAAAACTGTGCAAATTATAGAATGATTAAGCTAATGAGTCATACAATAAAATTATGGGAGAGAGTTATAGAAAATTGAATAAGAGTTAAAATTTTGGTATCAAATAATCAATTTAGATTTATGCCGAAAGATTAATCATGAAAGCTATTTATTTATTAAGAAGATTGATAAAGAGGTATAGGAAAAAGAAAAAAAGATCTTCGTATGATCTTTATTGATTTAGATAAAGGATATGATAGATTATTTAGAAAAATAATATGGTGGGTTTTAGAGAAAAAAAGAAGTTACCAAAAGGTACATAGAATTGATAAAAGATATATAATAGAGCAATAACTATTGTTAAAATAATAATATAAAAAATTAGTGAGTTTTCAATTATTGTAGGTTTATATCAAGGATCTGCCTTAAGTCCGTATCTTTTTGTATTAGTTTTGAATAAATTAACCAAACATATTCAAAATGATATCCCATGGAGTATGTTATTTGTAGATGATATAGTGTTGATTGATAAAACTAAATATGGAGTAAATGCTAAGTTAAAGATTTGGAGAGAGACTTTAGAATCTAAAGGTTTTAATATTAGTAGAACTAAAACCGAATATGAAATATAATTTTAGTGAGAGTAGAAATACAAGTGAAGAAATAGTAAAGATTGCAAGTTAAGAGATATCAAGGAGTAAAAAATTTAGGTATTTAGGATTAATTATCTAGCAAGAAGGTGAAATATGTGAAGATGTGAATCATAGAGTTAAAGTAGGATGAATTAAGTAAAGGAGTACTTTGGGATTATTGTATAATCGGCGTATCCCATTAAAATTAAAAAAAAATTCTATAAAATAGCTATTAGGCCAGCTATGCTATATGGAACAGAGTATCAGGCAATACTGAAACAATATGTAAAATAAATTAAGTATAATAAAATGCATATGTTAAGATGGATATATGGTAAACTTTTAAAAGATAGAATTAAAAATAAACATATAAGAGAAATGATAGAAGTAGCCCTAATTGAAGATAAAATGAGAGAAAATCGATTACGGCAGTTTGGATAATACAACGAAGACCTTTAGATGCTCCAGTTAGAAAGAGTGATCTTTTAACAATTCATGGTAAGGATAGAGATGAAGGTAGGCCTAAACTAACATAAACAGAAATAATTAAAAAAGATATAACTATTTATAATTTGAATATCAACTTAGTCCTGAATAGAGTAGAGTGGAGGAAGCAGATTTATGTAGCCGATCCCATGTAGTTGGAAAAAGGCTTAGATGAGTTGAGTTGAGTTGAGTTGAGTTGCACAACATGACATTCAAATATTCTATGAAGGGTTGTGATATTTGTAGAACTGCTGCTGATTAGCGGAGAGGAGGGGTTTGATTAAGGGTAATCGCTAGATTATTGTGACATGATGTGGGAGACAAGAGGGATGATTGCTCAAGACTGATTGGCTCGATGGCTCATTTCAGCAGCAGTAGATGTATTTTAAAAGTCAGAACTACAAAAATGTGGCATTATTTTGTCAACCAGAAGGAGAGGGCAAGTTAGAAGGGGGAAGGAAGGAAGAAATTAAGGAATATGAATGTGAAAAGCTAGACCAACTCACACTCCAAACTGAGATCAATTATATTGCATTCCATGAATATATGGATATGCAAATTTTCCCAATGTTATCAAATGGTTTGGCTTTGGTCTGAAAATTTCTTATATTCCCTTTCAGGTATGTCACCTAGCGCAATGCTGGATGTTTTTCCAAGCTCTTCCAGATATCTGTCTTGAAATACAAAATACCCAGTTAGAATGTCCCTCCCTCGCTTTTCTTTTAAAAAAAAGGAAGAAGAAGGAGAAGTTAAAAACCAATCCACTCGAATTTGGAATAGACCAGCCCATGACAAAGAAGAGTCCAGTGTGACATAATCTACCAACTAAAACAACCTTAATTTCCTTCTTTAGATCAAACTCTCTTACTTACCTTCTTCTTCTTCTTTTTCTTCTTCTAAGTAATCCCTCTCCTTCTCTGGATCAAATTCTCTTATCTTCTTCTCTAGTGATTGGTGCAATGAGGTGCGGTCACTGCCAAGTGCGCTGTAAAATTGACCATGGAGTCGTACGCTGTATACGCTGTGGAAATACCCTCTCCTTCTTGGGGATTTCCCATCCTTTCCAAACTCAAGGGTCATATACCCGGATAGCCACAAGATTCGCTACAAGAATTGATCGGATGATAGCCCCAATGAGAGGATAATGAGAGGATCGAGAATGACTACATTTGCTGCACGGGTTGCAAGCTCACCTCGGCAGCATCCCTTCGTGGTTGATTTGGATTAAGGCTTCCTCAACTGCATTGGCGATGGAAATGGTCATGGCCGTGCACCGGACATAGAAGGTACGTAGTTCGAGTTCGAGGAGTAATGGCAATGGATCATGCATGGCGAGCTCCACCATAACGGTTGAGAAGAACGCAGCATGGGATGCAAAAGAAAATTTAACATCGGATGCGGAATCTAAGCCTAAGAAAAAGGTCTAATTGGTAGCGATGAGACATGGATGGCTATTTAAATTTTGATTGTTTTCATTTTTTTTTTTTTTTTTCTTTTTATTTTTAGTTGACTTGAACTTGAGTATATTTGGTTGGCTGCGATTATTCTTCTATTTTGCTCAGTTATCTCTTCGGCTGTATTTTGAGTATCTTTCAAGCTTTATGGTGCAGATGATTTCATTGGCATTTGAGTTTAGATAAGAAACATGAGCATTGCACGGAGTCATGATTTCTGGGTACTTGGTTTGAGTTAAATTATTTATTTACTCTATAATGCCATGTTACATTTGATATCAATTTTAAGGCTGCAAATGGGTTAGTTTGACCTATAACTCAATCTAATCGATCGAGTTTGATCCATATTTAAAGACATCTAGATTGGGTCAAGTTTGAAAATAAGACCAAAGTCTTATATTTTTTTATCTTACCCGAACCCAATTTGTTTCAATGCATAAACCTTAATTATGAAAATCTTATTTTTTCTTCGCTTCAATTATCTTCATAAATTCATGAATGTACGCTAATTTAAACTAATTATCTTTTTAATCTTAACAGGTAGATCTAGTCAAATCTTTTTTCTTTAATTATATCTAAACATTTATGTTTTATCATTTATTTTGATGGATTCTTATTTATAATATCTCTAAGTATGTTAATAAAGATTTTAAATAACAAATTTATAAGCTTAAGGATAATCATTTACTTAGATAGAATTAAGAGTTTTTGATTAAAAATTTAAGTTTAAGTTGATTCTTTTTATTCTCATTTAAATTTTTTTAATGGATCTATATTTAATTATCAATTATTAGATTTTTGCTATAAATTAATAGTTGGATACTAGTATCAAATGCAATATTTTAGATTGGATCTAAATCAACTCAAATGACTCACTGGATCTAAAATAGGTAACACACACACACACACATGCTTTCATAACTGCTAGTTTACATATGCCAACTTACAATTCATATATTATAAATCTAATATATACACCAATTGCTTGTTTCTTGTAATGCTCATCAATTGGCTGTATATCAAACAGGGAAAAAATCCCTACAGCCTGTGTAGAGCATGAGGCAAGCACATCAAAGATTGGTGAAGATCAGCTGTTCTACTTTCAGCAGAGAGGAATTGATCATGAAAAGGCTGTTGCTGCCATGATTGGTGGATTCTCCAGGGATGTTTTCAACAAGCTTCCTCTAGAGTTTGCATTTGAGGTGAATGCACTCATGAATCTAAAGCGGAGGATTCTGTAGGACAATTGTTGATTGATGCTGGGGGTGGACCAGCATGCTCTTGTTTGTAAATTGCCAAAAGGTCAACATTTGTATAGCATGAAAGGGTGAATAAGGAGTAAACGGGCATGCAATATTTTCCAACTGTTATTCCAATATCACAAGGAATTGATATTGCAGGTCTTCATTTTCCTTTTTCCCTTGTTTTGATGGTGAGGAATCAGCTGCTTATGTGAATTCAAGGAACTAGATTGTGATACCTTATGTATGCCAAGCTTGTTGATGTATTGTTATCAAAACTTTTAGCACCTGGATTAACCAGTCACACCATGTCTTTTATGTTTGGTAAATTAGCTTGTTGTGCCACTGATTATCCTTCAGATCTCTTAAAGTGCACTTTGACTGAAAATAAATTTTATGATCGGCAGGGTTTTTGCTAGCATATGAAGCATAATTTGTAACTTCAACTCTGAAACTTAATTCCTTTTAAACAGCAAATGATTTATATACAATATACATTATAATCACTGATCAAGGACTGAGACACTGCATACAATAATGTTAAATTGCATGGTGTTGATTGTTATGATAAGAATCGCTTGGTAAAATGACTTGTTGAGGTGGCCTGATGAGCAGCATATCACATCTTTAGTGGTAACTCTCTGTTGCTAGATAAAAGTAAATTTGTTGCTCAGACCCAACACATGAGATTGCTTACCTATTGAAAACTGAGAATCATGAAAGACGTGCTGTTGCTTTTAAATTTTACCATCCAAGAATCTGATGCTGATGTGCTCTTGTATATTAATCAACTCTCTCTCTCTCTCACCTTTCAAGAATTCCGCATGCTTCTTCCGGATGCAAAGGCAATGCTGACCTTTTATTGGAGTTTTCTTGGTGGTTGAGGTTCATATTGTGGCTGATGAGGCCCTTGCCCCAGAATTTTTTTCAATTAAAGGATGCTTTGAGTAAACTACTGTGCCCATAGGTAAGGATTCCAAACTGCAGGGAATATGGCAAGACAAAGGCGGCTAGACCTTGAGTGGACCACATTAGGAAGCAGAATATGCTTGAAGAAATCTAAAATGAAGAACAGCAATTCTAAATCGATCGTAATTTATGCAAAAGAGGATTTAACGAATAACAACTTCTGAGTTTCTCTAGATTAACTCTCACAACTGGAATGGTTAATGTTTGAATTGATTTTTTCTTCTTTCAGATCAGACCTTGCTTAACCCTTCTTTCTTCTTGCTGTAATTCTCTGTCTTTGAATTATCTTAGGTGCTTTGCCCGTCTTTCAATATATATATATATATATTTATAAAAAAAGATGGATAATTTGATAACAGAGGAGGGAGAACTCCATGGGTATTCCAGTATCGTCAGTGTTTAGTGTTTACCACCTTCAAATGCCAAGGCGAGCCCATTTCTGACGTCATGTACTGCAGGATTGCCATTGAAGCCTTCTGTTCGACATCCACATCCATGATTAGAGCTTGGGATGAAAGTACGATTCCAATCAGCTACGCTGGGATTGTCTGGCGTTCCAACCTTATCAGCAACTATTTTAGCACATCAGCCATCGGTTACTCTAGGATTGCTGTTGCTCCTGTTCATCTCCATGTTTGCTTCATCTAGCGCCGCCTTCAATACACTTTTGGCCCGGTAGCAGAGCCTGAGGATTAAATATGATCTTGCTCGATTACAAAGAACTTTAAGAGAATGCAACGCCCAAGCCCACATTCTAGCTAATTAACTTCATTAACAGATCAAAATTACGTTGTCCAAAAACTTAAAGGAAAAGTTAATGTCTAACAAGTGAACTAAGCATATAACACTTTTTTTTTTTTTTTCATTACCTAACTTTCCTAAAAACTTGAATAGAAGTTAATAGGTAGCAAGCACACCACAAACTAGATAGAATCTACCCCCGAACCGAACCTAGATCATTGGTTCCCATCATCGTCCTCATTCCCATGGTAACCCTTTCCTCATGCCCATCAACTTTTGCACATTTGAGTCACCTCTGATACCATTTGTAATACTCAAGCTCATATGCTAATCCAATTAACTTTGTTAGTGGCACCAAAACCCAGGATGCTAATTTTTTTCTCTTTGGTCGTTTATCCGATCGGTACCATTTTAATGGGTCGAAAAATCCTTGATTAAACAGCTAAATGGGTAATGGGGATTACTCGTTAACAGCTAAACGGATAAATGGCCCGTGAACGGTATTCTCTGCCCCATCCCGTTTACCCATTCCGGTCCCTATTAGCTTTAAAATAATATATTTAAAGTTTATATATATATATAAAATTTAAAATTTAAAATAAATAAAATATATATAGTAAAAAACGTTTGAATTTATTCTCCTTTATCTCTCTTGCTCTTTTTCTTTCACGCAGCCAAATCTTCGTATCTTTTGCTTTTTCTTTTTTCACGCAGCGATCTAAAGTTCTAAACATCAAAACCAAAACCTATCTCATCGTCTATCTTCGCAATCGCTGCCCCACCGATGCCCTTCCTAGCCAACACCTTTCTCTTTCTATGATACGCTCATCTCTTTCTTTATTTTTAAAGAAAGATATCTTCTTTTTTTTATTTTTAAAATACCTTTCTCTCGGCTTTCTTTGAAATTTGAATATATTCTTTTTTTGCGGTTGTGTGTTGGAAGTCAGATTGAGGGAGAGTTAATTCAAAGAGGTAATGGGCAGTTGTTAGAAGTTAATTCAAAGAGCTTTATCAAATTTTTTTATTAATTATTTTTTTTAATTTTTTAATAAATTATAAATTTAATAAAATAATTTTATTTTTTTATGTAATGGTCAAATGGTACCTTTGTCCGATCAGATATTCTTGTTCCCATCTGTTAACTATAACACTTAACAGGATAGGAATATGAACATTTTTTTTAATGAAAACAGGACTAGTAGAGACCGTTCCGAGCATTGCCATCCCTACACAAATCACATGGTTTAAAAACTTTAGTGAAAATTAATAAATAGTAAGTAAACTTCGATTACAAGCATAGAACATATTTTTTTTTTATTCAATATGAAAGTAAATATGAGATTCCAGAGAACATTCGAATTCAGAAGAAAAGTCCATGAACTTTCGGCTCCCAGGTTTTATGTAGTGGAATTTGATGGACACTGTACTTCAGTCTGCGTCATTTGTCATTATGTGATGGTAGGCTTCTTCCCCAACGGCAGAGGTTATATAAAAGTTGATCTACAATGTGCTTTCATGAGGTAAAGAAATGGAGAATCCTATAATACGTTCAAACGACATCCATATGCACGAACCCGAATCTCCTGTGACCTGTACTGCTCTTGTTAGGTGCTTGATTCTGTGGACTCTCTTTGTAATTCAGACCATCCTCTATGTCTACTCTATTAATAAAAAAATTGAGGCAAAATATACATTTGGTCTTCAAACTTTCAGTGAAAAAATAGAGATCAAAGTATATTTTCATTCTCAAAATTTTAGTTATTACAGTTTATTTTTTTATTTTAAAAATATTATATTCTTTGACATTCTACCACATATGTTTGCATGAGTGCAACATTTTAGTAAGATATGGGCTTTAACTGTAACCATTAAAAGTTGATGATTACAATAAATTTTGAGCGAAAGTTTGAGGACCAAAAGTATTTTAAGCCAAAGATTGATTTACTATCTTTGATCTGACCAGGCCTGGCTCAAAACCGTGGAATGAAAAATAATCCTTGTCAACATGCGAGCAGTCATTCTATCCTTTGCTCGAATGCTTATAATGATATTGTCTCTGTCATCAAAACAAACACAGATACTGCGAAAACGGCAGAGGAAGAATCCTTAACTAAAAATTCATAAAGAACTCGATTCGCGTTTTTATGTAAAAATTTAAAAAACAAATTTTAAATTAAAATAAAATATATTCTTAACTAAAAATTTATAGAAATTTTATATAGTTAGGATAATATTGTAAATATGTATAATTATAAGAATAAAATAATAAAATTAAATAAACTCGATTAAGTTTGTAAACTTTTCGACTCAAACTCGATAATATACTCAAGTAGCTCAAGCTCGACTTAATAAATAATGAATCGATTTTAAATATTTTTTGAACCGATTTTGAATTACTCGTGCGTTGTCTCAGCTCAATTAGACCCCTACTTCCACCGACTTGGTTAGTTAATGACCATATTTTCTTCATGTGGAAGAAAAGTTGCTTAAACAGAAGAGACCAGGGGAATCCAAACTGAATAACAAATCTTGGCTGATGCACCAAAGACGGTACAATCTGATAATAGAACATAAAATATATGATCATCACCGTAAGTTTGGTCTTTGCTGCAATTAAAACTTTCCCTTGTAAAAGGGCAGACGAGTTTATTTACTCCAATCCTTGGACAATATCAAGGGTGATGCAAATGTAGGCCATACATGGAGGAGCTGCAATTCAACTTCCAAGAAGCCCTTGCAGTTCAAAATAATGGGGGGGGGAGACAATACAAGGCAAATTGGCTCCCAGTTTTCAAGAAGGTCAGAGAGGAAATAATAAACAGCATTAAGGAATTGATTCCTAAATGCTTCATTAAAGCAAGAATATTGTGAGTGGAAGTCCATGTACATGAGACAAAACCATGAGGCATGTAAAACCACCTTGATGAAACAATAAGATTGATTTTTTTTTTTTTTCTTGGCAGTTCAACTTTCTGGCATGTTTTCAGACTTCTGCAGGTGTTCAAATTGGCAGCAGTCCGCTCCAACTTCCTTAAATGCTGGGATCAGCCTCGGCAAAATCTTTGCTAGCGTAAGCTTAAACCCAACCGAACAAGAATGCTCCCTGCTTTTCTCAGTCGTGCAAGCATCCTTTGTGAGCGAACCAATTACACAGCCTTCCATGTATGCCTCACAAGCTTTAAGAATGTAATGACCACGCCTTCGAAAATGGTCCTTGACAAACTCTTCAAAATGCTGGTCCATCACCGTCAAGAAGAAAAAATAAGAGAGATCATGAAAAGACAATAGATAATACATTACATATTCCAGTAAGACCATGAAAGTACAGTTCAATGAAATACTAATGATTAGAAAAATAATATCATCAAATTTCTCACAAAAAAATGATAAATAAATTCAAAGTTACTAGAATGTGTTGTCAATATCCATAAGTATTTATCAGATGGTAATACAAGAATTTAATCAGCTTGTCATTACAGGAAACAACATCATAATAACAGCATGGAAATAAACATGTGGCAAGAATAAGATACGGCTGTCATATCCTTGTGAAATTTCTCCAAACATATCAGAATCATGTTGTTTACTCTAAACATAAAATGGAAGTGATAATGATTAATTATAATAGCTTAAACTAAGATCCTGTGAAACTGGAATATTTCAAACATGTCATGGAAATATAGGAATTGGTTTTTTATCACCTAAAGCAAGTTAAATATCATGACGTGAAAATGCACAAATTTATCATTATGAAACAGGAAAGAAAGAGCAGCAGTGAAAGGGAAATAAAGTCAACCAGAAATAAAATCTGAAAAAAGTCTGATATAGATTTAAAAAAGAAAAACGAAAAAAAATTTATTTGTTTACCATGGGAGGTCTTCTCAGAAGATACAACATTGTCTTTAAGTTTAGCAAGTAAGTATTCTCATTGTACGGTAAAGAATTCTTCTCTCCTTCAACAGTCCCAACATACTTCTCATACCCTGCTTCATTGAAATATGGCTTAGAATTGAGAACCAGGCCCTGGAGTGAAACTAAGACTTGAAGGATGCTGGAAGATGATGGGTCCCAAACTTCGTTTCCTTTTCCAGTCCATGTATTCAAAAGGCTTAAGCAGACCTTCCCATCCACGTATAAATTAGGGTTCACACGCAAACCACCAGAATGATAGTATGCTGACTGTTGAAAATAAGTATTAGAAGCAGAAGTGAAAACCAATTTGAAATTTGAACAGGTTCACCTTAGATCTATATCAGTGTGATACTTGGTAAGAGCCAACAAACGTTCAACATGAGTGTCACAAAACAAAATAATATGGCTCTATTTACCGGTGGAACTTGAGGGTAATCTAGTGGAAGGTGAAAGTCAAAGAAGAAAAGGCCATCCTGGTAAGGCGTTCCACATGCCCCAATAATCACAGCTCTTAAGAGATCCATATGATCCTCATAAACTCTGACGTAAATATCATCTGTAATCACAATACAGAGTTAGATCTTCAAAACACAAAACTGTTTTCATTTATGAGTTTTTTAATAAGCAACAAGTTTACATGAATCACCTGGCAGGTTCTTTTCAAGGATGGTCCACTCTTGTTGAACCTTTTTGGCCCACTTTCTTCCACCAGTGCTCTGCAATGTTTTGCCAGCCTAACATATGTTAGAACATTTACATACCCATACCTTAACCAACAATATATATCACATTCGTACATCTACATGAAAATATGTTCAAAGATGCAAGATACAAGAAAATCCAGCGTGCAACAGAAATACGTTTGTATGCTTAAAGAAGAAAAGGCACAATTAAGTTAAAGAATGGATAGTTTGAAGATGTGAAAAGCATCTATAACAATAGTTTATGCTACCTGTCCATTCCCTCCAAGGAAATGATGGTCGAAAGGGTTTTCAGCAACATCAAAGTGTTTGAAGCTATGAGGATCATCAGATGTGGAGCTATCTAGAACATCCTCCATTTTCACTTCAGCATCTTCTGTTGTTGCTGTAGAACTGTGTACCTCAGCAGCCTCATGCACATTCTGCCCACTAGAAATATCAAGGTCTTCAGATTCTTCATAGCTGGCCACATCATTGGTTGCTCTATCTGAAACCTCAAGAACCTCATCAAATTCAGTTTCATTTTCAATTACGTGATCTGAACCAGACAGATCTGATTGTTTTCTACCACGAGAAAACAATCCAGTGGCCAGTCTAGTGACATAGCCAAGAGCAGCCAGAGGCATTGAAAGTGGTCCATTTCGTCCAGCATTATTATCCTCTTCAGAAGTTATAGTGCTAGTTTCCCTTTCAACGGAATTATCAACAAGAATTTGTGAATCAACTTCCTGAACAAAATGGTTTTACAAATCATAGATACGGTCAATTTTTTTTTTAAAAAAAACCAGTGATAAAACTAACCGAATGTGAATCAACCTTTTCAGTGTTGTGTGTATCCATTTCATTTTCATCAACTGTTTCCCAACTAGCGCCATCATCACTAGCTTCACTTCCACCGTCAAATGAGTCTCCATCATCTTCTCTACCAACAACATAGACTGCTTGAGGTCCAACCTGAAATAATAGGTGAAGAATGTGATCCAAGTCTGTAACAATGAGGATAAAAACAAATATAAGAGAAAAAAAAGATGCAGCATATTGACAGCTCGCAGCACAATAACATATCTAACTTATCCCAAATGTGCAGTGACTATAAAGCATGACATCACGTCAATATCAATACCTATTCCTCATATTATGGCAAATATATACCTTTGAGACAGTTCCATCAGCCCATTGAACTTCAATATCGCCATCTTGGAGACCAATTATATTTCCCACCCATGTGCATGTAAAATTTAAAGAATCTTTGGCAGCATTTGGGACATGCTCTGCTTCGTCATTGTTCCTGCCACCATCACATTCAGCTTCCACTGGATCAACCTGTTGTTCCTGTTTCTCCACATGACTTTGGATATCGGCTGTATCACCAGAAGTTGAAACAGGGGGCAAGCGAACAACCACATCCCCATAGCAATAATCATAATCAGGATGCCCATCAAGTTCATATGCACTCACCACTTCATCACAATCAAACTCCCGCAGCTCTTCAGGCCTAAAACAGGCTTAAGCCACCTCACAAATGCTGTTCGCTCCCTTGAGTTCACACTTCTTACAATGCCCATGCGCTTTGTTCCAGAAGAATCATCCCCTTCATTTGAGGCCTTCTCCACCACATATTGTTCAGGAAAGAATTCATGATCATTTGGACTGTGAACTGGAATTAAAGAAGTTGACTCCAACCCAAATTCTCTTGCTCCATCTTGCCATACCACATCAACTTTTGTCATGGTATTTGCAATGAAAAGAGCTCTTTCAAATGTCTCATTTCTTCTGTGGCTCTTCTTGTCTCTCTTAAATAAGACTTTCCGCAGCTTTTTGCGGTACGCCGGCGAACTTTCATGACTGGGTTCCTTTGAAACTGATGATGAACTACTACAAGAGCAACATTCTGGCAAAACATTTGGTTCAGTTCCAGTATTTTCGCCTAAGTTATTCATCTTATCAAGAACCATTGGATCACTAAATTGGGGCTGGGAATTTTCTTCTATGATTTTGGTTGTTCTGGTATTTTCACAATATCCATCTCCCACATTCTCGGCCGCTGACGGATGATTAAGGGCATCCAACCTAGCCACCTCACTAGACTCAACAGTTTCATCCTGAATTGATACTCCTTGTTCTAAAGCATCTGGTCCTAAGTCTTCCATGCAAGCACTTGTGCTGTTATCTATATATTCACCAAAATGAGACCTGCATCCCTCCATGGGTTCTTTACTGGCTTCTGAGGCATTGTTAATAGAGGATGCCTGTGGAGGCAATGGAAGGAGGCACCAGTCAGCTAATTGCCAATTTGCATATGAAAAGCAGGATAACAGAGTCAAGTTTTTTGGATTCTGCTCTTCGGCAGGAACAGTTGTTGAATTTGTGCCAAACCCAAGGTTAGCTGAAGCTACCCAATAGACAATTACAGAAACTGTCTGAACTTTGATAACAGTACCTTCAAGACGGTTAGCTTTCCATAAGCCAGAAAGCCATCTAGAACCTTTGAATACAGATGAAGAAACAGCCCTAACACGCTGACCTGGGTAGTATGGACAACTAGCATCATCAATGACTGGCTTTGTAACTGGCTTGAGGCGCAAAGGATCAGCCTTCACAACTTTACAAACAGATCCATCATCAAACAAAACAGTCACATTGTCTAAAACATCATCTACTCGACCAAGCCAAGGTCCAAAAACTACAAAATCGCCCACAGTGAATTCCCTTATCCGTTTGAGATCTCTAGATGATACCTTCTTTATGGTCTCTCCATTTGCAGTTAGGAGATCGACCATGATGTTAACATCCACTACAAGTCCCAATTGTCCTGTTGGATCTGAAGCAGAAGCAACAATATCACCATGCAAGAAGCTTCTATCAACAGCTGTGATATCACCAATATTCTCCTTTGTCTCAGAACCATCAATCCACGTCACTCTAATCTGCCCATCTGATAGACAATCATTATAGTCACCAGAATCTTCATTACAATTATTATCATTATCACCAACACAATTGCTGCCACCACCACTGCCTCCACCATTCCTATCTTCATCCTCCTCACTATCAATGTCTGTGCTGCTGCATTCTGAATCTGAGTCCCCAGCAACCTCCATAACAACTCCAAGCAAACATTCATTCTTTTTGCATCTGACAACATCTTGTCTATAAATAAATGCCTCATTTGGCAGGCTTCCTGCAAACTCTTGAGACCTAAGTGTCTCCCCATTTTCAGAACTCTTCTCAACAACAGGACCGGTATCATCTGTTGCAAGTTCCATTGGATCCACCAAATTGTTCACTTCCATTGAATTAGTACATTTTGAAAGTCCACCACCAGCAAGATGTTGCTCACTCTCCATCTGATGAATCATACAGTTAAAATTTTTATGATCATTTTTTTTAGGAAAAAAAATTTCAACAAATAGACATGCTTTCAATTCACTCAATATAAAGTTATTTTATTGTTATCAGTGAAAATGAAACAACAATAAACAGATTTTCAAATGATATTTGGAAACAGGTGTAAGAATCATTAGTTCAGATTACAACTCCCAGACATCTTTTTATGCTAAATAACAATTACACTATCAAGTAAAATCGCAGCAGAATGCATCTACTAGGCCATATAATTCCCCCCTGTCTTTTGCAGAGCAGTGTTTTCAAGGGATCAAACAAGTTGTGCTTAAGAATTATGCTAGCTGCAGTAGAGAAAACTGATCATAATAATTTAACAACAAACAAATTTCCTGACATGGCTTGTTGTTTTATTATGAAGAGGCAATGCACCTTCCAGATGCCAGTTGAAGTGTGACTTCTATTTAGTTACAAGATTGTCTTCTGCGAGTCATGGTGCCACTTATGGACCACTTGCACTTCATTCATATGACAAAATACATATATAAGTGGGAAATCTTATTATTTTATGAATTATGGTTCTATAGTTCATCTTGATATCTTTAATAATTAAAGAATTTAAAATTTTATATGAATGATATGAATAAGAGGCTAAATGAGTCATTGCCTTAAATTAGGAGAAGTAGCAACCACCCTCTCTTCAAACAAGGTGCCTTCATTACCAAAGCATCCAAAGAAAGAAAGAAAAAGATGAAGCCAGTTAAACTTGTCAATCGACCAATAATCTGCACTGAGGAAGTTGACCAATAATCTGCACCGTGAGGACTTCCCCTACCATTTATAGGAAGTTGAAAAAAAGGTAAAGTCAAAGATTTTGGCTTCCTTAATCTTTACCCCACAAAAAGTTATTCAGTAGAGAAAATAGCACCGCTAGCATTATACACTGCTCCCAACTAGTACCTATAGAGGATTTCAAGAAGAGAGAGTTGAAATTTAAATTAGTAGTTCCAATATCCAATGCATGGAGGAGCTCTCCACGCAAAAGTCTAGGACAAATATAGATTTAATTCTAGCATGTTAGTATTTAATGGCTTTCAGATTCAAATATCAAAGCATATTAGAAATCGGTATCCTCACCCATCCCCCGTGCCCCATTTCCCCTGGCACCCACCCAGCATTCATTTTTCTTCTCCAAGTGATGGCACTGAAATAGTATTACTAAGTAGCGCCAAACACTGAAACTTCAATAGAACTCTTTGAGAAGTTAGAAGGAAAGTAGATGTTGTTTGCTTCACCTCCCTACCTCAAAGAGAATCAGATATATTGAAAATTCCAGATTAGTTTCGTATATCTTATCAGTATTAAAGAAAACCCATTACCAAGCATTATTACTATGACCATACACAACATGGTCAATATTCCATATAATTTAATTTCTCCTTTTCCAAAGTCAAACAATACATTTGCCAGCAGCAACAGTTGTTATTGTCCTGGCATTCCATATTGAATCCAGTCATTGGTATTGGTGCCAAATAGCAAACTAGCAACTTCTCAGCCAAAAGCTCTTGAAATAAATGCAGGTATAGTTATCTCCAACAAGTATACAATGAAAAACAATCAGAAGGATTAATTAGCAAATGGTAGAAAGAAAAAGCAAGCCTATATACTTCTCCCACGTAAAATACGTATATAGAATATCGAGAAGGCTTGAGATCATGCAAACGTGTCAAAATAAGCTACAAACTAAGATTGATGCTAGCTAGAAATTGCATTAACAACTCACAAGGTGTGGAGTACAAAACCATATGAGAGAAAGAATACTGAAGCAGTAAAGATATCTGTCAACTCAGAAAAATCTTAACTGTTCTTGAATCTTTGGGGGAGGAATCTACAGGAATGTAGATTAGAACAGATGATGGATCGCCCACATGATGCATAAACCAAGGATACGACTTTCATGGAGGGGTCAGAAATATCTCATGTTTGATTCTAAGCAAACATAAACTTTGGGCGCCATTTCACACATTTTACAATTTGAGAAATGGTATTCCATGCAAAAAAAACAAGTCAGAACAATTTTTCTCCTTTTCTTTTCCCACTCTTTGCATCAAGCCAACATGATAACGACCTTTAAAATATAATTGCAGTAACAATCGGTTTTCTAAGTCAATTGAAAGACACTGCCTCAATTCTCTTAACTTTGGAGTACTCCTCCTGCCACATTAAGCTTAAAGACTAAAGAAGATGCAGGAAACATTGCCTCATATATCCACAAACAGAATCTCTTTACTATAAATGCATCATAGTTTACATCAGCATTAAACAAGCAAGTTTCAACGTTGGTTTTGCTTCGTATTGGTCATCTAATAATGGCTTGCTTTGGGGTAGTAATCAAATGCTGCTGCAGGACAACATCATATCTAATGTTGAACTTCTTGATCAATCTTGATATATTATTCCAAATGCAACTACATCAGCATCACTTTGGATTCTATAGCAATCTAGATCTATATACATGTAATGAAACTAAATTATTTAACATGATGTCACGTTATATAATAGAAAATTCTCGAGATGCTAAAACCGTTAGGTTGAACCAGGACACGAGAAGACTTGATAGAAGGTCTGAACAAGCTAAAGTTTCCTAAAAGATTATCCTTTTACAAATGCACACGAAGCTTTTCATCCCTGTTCATTAAAATATATAGGTAATCGATCGATGTATTGTTTGTCTACGTACCAATCACCTCAAAAAAAAAAAAGAAGGAAAATAATCAGCTAAAGAAAAGATTCTATTAGACACAGAAATGAAACACCGAGCCTCCATATAAAATCTTGTCATTAACAGAGGTCATATGGTCAAATCATTAAAACCGATCAGGAACCAAATCAAGAACCGATATCAAGACCTAAATCAAGCACCAAACGAGAGAAACGAAAAGATCTGATCGGAGGTGCACCCATCCCCAATCCACGCATAGACCCAAAACAAAGAATCAAGAACAAGGACGAGAGGTGGGAAGGGCGTACCAGGCACAGTTCCAGCTGGAGGGGCTGAGGATGCGGACAAGGTCTCTATCGCGGCTCACTCAGGCCGCGGGGTCGAGGGTGGGGAGGGCGGCAGAAGACGCCGGCCTTCCTTGCCGGCGGAGGGAGCGGCACGGGGAGAAAGAAGAGGCCGAAGAGGAGGAGGAGGACGAGGAGGAGAGGGGGGCCGGGGAGGAGATCTCGTGGGGAGAGGAGGAGGCTCTCCGGGACGGTGGATACGGCGGCGAAGGAGGACGAGGAGGCGGTCGAGAAAGGGGTAGGAGATCGAAGGACTGCCCTATAAATACGCACACATATATATATAACCCAAAACGAAATGCTTTCCCTTTTTCTCGCTTTTTACGAGCGCTATTCCTCTTCCTTTTGTTTCATTTATTTACTTTTAACGATGGATGGAAGCCGGTGCTGACGTCCGCTTCGATCGCTCAAACGCTTGCCGAGATTCAGCTCAGCTCAGCTCGAGTCGAGGCCAATTCAAGTCATTCCATTCACAAGGAGGGTTGGTGGCACGTGCGACTTGCACGTGTCTAGATTCCGGTTATTGAAACTTTGTTGTCGGATCTCAACCAAACCAACAGCAGTTCAGAATATATATGTTTTTATATTTTCTTTATGACTGATCGGTTGAAATATGACTCCAGTCGTCTCTCTCTCTCTCTCTCTCTTTCAAGCAAAAGAAATCCGAAAGGGAAGGACCAAGGCGCATATATATATATATATATATATATATATATATATATATAAAGACTTACACGCATCTTATTGATGCTAAAATAAATTTCATGCATTATGCTAACCTTCGTATGCAACTCAACATAATCTATTAATATTTTATATTTTAAATTGCTAATGTTGGTATCATGAACTAATTTCTTTATTTACACTAAACCTTTTCTTACTTATCACCGTGTTTGAATATCAGTACAACGTCTCTTGTCCTTTTTTTTTTTAATTTCTTCGTAGGGACAAGAGATAACTCATTTCAAATCACACCTTCGATAAGGCAAGGGTTAAGAATACTCAAAGAAATGTTGTCCCCATTGCATAAGTTATGAGCATTTAACTCATTTCTTGCAATATTTTTTATTTAAATAATCTCAAGCATCTATATATATATTGCTATTATTCAAGAAGAAAGCTGTATGATTCTTTATTTTTGAGTAATGGATAATGATGCCTCTCTTTCTTAGCGTAGCCTCTTGGGTCACTGGAGAAGAATAGCATCTTGTAAAGCGCGTGGTTAGGAAAGGTATCAAGGGATCAAGTATGCTTGATTGGCACAAAGTCATTAGAAAACTTTATTATGTTTGGTTGGTTAAAATGAAGTAGAATAAGAATGAGAATAGGATGGTAATTTTTTTGTTTGGCTATTTATTCGATTGGTACTATTTTAATAGGTCAAAAAAAATTTCGATCTAAATGTCTTAACAATAACAGAGATTTCTTGTAACGGCTAAACGGGTAAATGGCCCGAAAATGATATTTCGTGCCCTATACCCATTTACCCATCTCCATTCCATTAGCTTCAATAAAAAATTAATATTATATATATATATATATATATATATATATATATATATATATATATATATATATATATATATATATATATATATATATATATATATATATATATATAGTAAATACGTTTGAATTCATTCTTCGTGACTCTTGCTCTTCTTTCTTTCACGCACCATCGTTTGCTCTTCTTTTTTTCACGATTCATCTTTATCTTATCCTAAAAAATTTATTTTTTAAATTTTTAATAAATATAAATTTAATAAATAATTTTATTTTTTTATGTAAACGAACAAACAGGTACCCAGTTTGCCCGATCGGCTTAACGGGGTGGGGAATGGGAACATGTTTTCCTAACGGGGATGGAGACCGATATAAGCCATCCCGGACCATCCCCAAACTGTTACCATCCCTAAACAAGAATAGAAAAGAAGTTTGGGAATTAAAATTGTCATTCTATTTTATTATTTGGACATTAAATAAACCCATACTCAAAACAAAACACACACAAAAAGAATGGCAATCATGTTCTAAGATTTAATTTTGCTTACCATATCTCTAAACAAAAAAAGTAATATTATGAATATTTTTTAATTAGAGAATAGAATCAAATTTTAGAACAACAATTATTTTTTAGTCATTATTTATCTAAACATGTTAGTTTGTTTGAAAAAAATAAAAAATCCTTTTATGAATATTTTTACAAATACATCCTAGTAGTTGTGACTTATTATATAAATTAATTAAAAGTAAATTTAGAATGTAAGTTTTCTCCTTGCATTAGTTCATGAGTGTCTCTCCAATATTTTTAAGAACAAAGCATAGCTAGCTATAATTTGGATTTTGCCTTATTTTATTGTTATTTTAGTATTTTTTTAATAAAAAAGATAAGACAATAGAAAATAATTGTGATGTTAAGCAAAGCATAAACCATCAAATAAAAATAATAAAGTAAAAGTAAGATATAAAATAAAAATTAAATTATAATAGTTAAAAATATTATAATATAAATGGAGAAACTCAAACCATGTTTCTATTATTTATTTGGTGCAAACTACTACTAAAAAGTCAAATGCAAACAAAATTATTCTAAAAAGAATGAGTTCCATAAAAAAGGTGAAACTTGTAAAATATTAAAATATAAAAATATTAATTAATAAATATGACAAAGGATGCAAAAAAATAGAAAAAATCAGATAGAATTGAATAAATACATTAAAAACCCAAAAAATAAAAGAGAAAGACAAGACTTATAGACATATAAATAAATATAGAAAAATAAACCATAAAATTCAAAAATCATTACTTTTCCATGGATGGAAAGATGAAAGAAATTAGCATAAAAAGAAGAGAGTTAGATTGGGTGATTGAAGGATCTGAATTAGGGAAGTTAAATCAAAATTCTCTCAAATCTATGTTTAGATCGGAGAAGATAAATTTGTCGATCATGCATATTTATAATTGGCACGGTTGTTGTGATTGATCAAGATGCACATGATTTACAATGCAAATGCTACACCGAACACATTCAAACACAATCCTCATGCCAATGAAGAATTTATTATTATTATTATTATTATTATTGATATAGGTAAAATCGTCACCAACATCGGTTGGCAAATGTGATAGTCGGCAATATCCGCTTCTGGTTCTGACCTGCTAACTATCACGATCAAAAGATAAGCTGTACCTACTGCAATCTCTATACCTCGATAGATCGAGCTGTCTTTAAATTCGATAGGACCGAGCTGTCTTCAAACCTCGGCAAGGCTGAGCCTTATCCTCTCAAATGAAAGCACCACCATTACCTTGAAATCATGCTAGATATACTGGAAGACAAACCGCCCTTATCATTAAGATCCTAGAGTAAGCCTTTCAAAACAGAAACGAAAGCCGAATATGGCAATTCGTCCGTGATCAACAGAATCTTGGATTCCTGATAAGGTTCATTAACCGTCAAAACCCCTAATCGACGGGATATCGGTCTTATCGGATGCCAATGCCACAAAAACGTCCAAAAAAAAAGTAACTGCTTACCTTATCGGCAGGTACAAAAACCAAGTCCCAAGACCCCCTAGGTAAGCTCTCGGAGGCCATTGCTCCTTCTGCAACAACCTTCTTCTCTCACATACTTGCTGAGAATTCTTATTGACTTGGGCGTCGAAGGGTCTTCCACAGGGATCATCCCCTACGATTTCTGCATGAAGACTGTTTTGCAGGTCTATTAAGATGAAAAAACACTACCCAAATCCTAATGCATACCGTCCCCAGGTCGAGAACAAGAATCAATAGCAATTATTATTATTATTATTATTATTATTATTATTATTATGTTGCCAAATCATATCATCCTCCCTCTTTACAAGTTATATGCAATTTCTGAAGTGATATTCTTCTAATTTTGTAACTACTTTTCTTCTATTTGAGTGAATGATCACCTCAACGATGATGTGGGTCCGTGAGCTGAAGGGTCAGACTTCGTTCTTAATTTAATCTCCAAATGAATGATCTTAATCATCGCAGATCTTAATGTGGTTTAGATTTGTTACATCAGAGGTCAAAGCCAAGAAGTTGGCAGGGGCAATGCAATGTGTTGATTTATTTCAAGATACCAAACTTCATGGCACAAATGGAATCCGAGCCACCAAGAGAACTTAAACCGAAGGTTGGTGAAATAGTTTTCTTTAGGATCCGATTCAAGAGAACGGGAAACCTCGGGTGAAGCATCTCATATATATATAACTTCCACTATACAAATAAACAAATAGAAAAAATAATAATAAGCTAGAATGGAGCATATCTATCATATCTACTTTTTTTTTTTTTGTGTAGAGACGAGCGATCACACCCATCTAGGGTAAGCCAAGCTCGATATATCAGAATATAAAATTTGGGTAAGAACCAAAGGGCACGGGTCACCATGTTTCCAATTCCAAGGTCCGAAGTGATAGGCTACTCGAACAACCACCAGTCAGCCGCTGAGTTGACTTTCCGGTAAATGTGTCGAGTCTGGGTATTGTATGTGTGCTGAAGCATAGTCCGAATGTTGTGAATGAAGGGGTTGGTAGGTGAAGGGTCGCATGAGTCCTATCGAAGCCAGCGAATAACAGTAATAGAATCCCCCTCTATAATTAGTCTGCGGATGCCTAGACTACAGATGGCATAAGATATACCCGCCCATGCATAATACGACTCAACTAGTGGCATAGAGAGATCAAGAAGGCCGAATCCTTCAGCTGTCAGCATCATACCATCCGACCCTCGAATCACAAAAGCCGATCCAACAATTCTACCTTGAACACTCCTATCAAAGTTGATTTTGATAAACCCTAGAGGTGGGGGCTCCAAGAGATAAAACCGTATGCCGGTGCGCTGCCAAGGCAGCAGGGGAGCCCTAAAGGCCAGGGTTATCAGACTCAAGAGCTGTGTGATGAAAATTGTACTCAGCAAAAAGGGACAAAGTTGTCCTGACAATCCTGTGGGGGGAGGCAACCTCATCAGTGAAAATGATCCGATTTTGAGATAGCCGACCTGATGAGCGATGTAAGCCATCGTAGCACCCAACTGCGGATACCCCTTGCATATCTCGCCGAATCAAACCTAGAAAGGATGTGCAAGAAGGATCAGTATTGTCATCCCTAGAGCGGTAACCCGAGATCTGCCAAATCAGTCTCGCTCGACTGTAAGTGAAGATAGCATGATTGGTAGTCTCCTCCTCAAGGCTGCATAAAAGGGCACGTAGACTGGATCGACATGCCCCTCCCAAAGAGCAGGGAGCATGTAGGAAGACAGTCCTATGCCTGTTTCCATATTAAGAGCCGAACTCTAGGGTGAATGGGAATCTTCCAGATCATGACACATCCACGTATGCCGAGGCTGTGGCCTATAAATGTGCATTAGATCCCTGATTGGAGCACGAGGCTTACATGATCTCCTCCATAATTTGATGTCATGGGTATGATCCGAAATAAGAGGAATAGAGAGTATGCGTCGGTGAAGCTCCTCACCGAAAAAGTGGAGAGCAAGGAGGAATGCCAGCATGGTGATCTTGAGCCAATAAGTTAGTGACTCTCATTCCATTAGGGATGCCAGTGCTAACAAAGGTAGGCCACCGGGAAAGGGATAGATCTGCAATCTATGTATCCCGAACAACATCCACAGAGGATCCATTACCAATCATCCAAGAGATGTTATTCAGAATAGCTAGAGCATACCAGCAAACCTCTTTCCAAAAGAAGGAATAACCCTGAGTAGGTTGAGGATGAGTGTAAGGGGTCCAGTCTCCGTATTTGGCATGAATAAACGAGCTCCACAAGCAATGCAGATCAAGCAAGAATCACGTAGCATGCTTAGCAGTAAAGCCTCCTTCCTGATAGGAAGGGACTGGATCCCAAGCCCCCCATCTGTGATTGGCATACAGACTATGTCCCAAGCCATAAGGTGGATGCCATGACCATCCTGCATCGAGGCCTAGAGAAATCCCGGAAGCATCTCTTAATCCTCCTCAAACAAGTCATCGATATACTGTATTGGATAAAATATAAAAAGGAAGAGATGTGAGTACAGAGTAGATAAGGGTGACCCTAGCCATCATATAAATACTAATGATTGAAGAATTCATTAGTAGTCCTTCAAATCATATGCTCCTTCCTCGTTGAATATGTTGGGTAATGGGCCAAAATACGCCTAAATACTCTAATGGGCCTTGAAAGCCCATCACCGCCCTTTAGTGTGTGAATAAAAATTGCGGGGACATTTAGTCCCATATCGGAAAGAACAAGAAAGGAAGGTTCACTTATATGGAAACCACTTCCTTGAAGCTTAAGTTCCTTAGGCTCACCATAAGTGGAGAGCTTGAGGGTGATGCATAGCATCACCCTCGCGCACGCACACGCACGTGCATGTGCGAAGGGCGCAATAGGCGCACTTTGCACGTGCACATGCGCGAGGAGCTTGAGGGGCTTTAAATTTTTTTCTAGATCATAATGATCTGACGGTGGAGACTGTCGGATCAAGATAAGGGGCTGAGATCAATTGATCGTTGATCGATCGGATGAAAGGTCGAGATATGGTGATCAAATCATGATCGCGATCGCGATCCAACGGTTGACACCTTGGTTGACCAGTCAACAGGATGGTTGGTGATAAGGCATCCGTCCGATCATCGGTTGTGATAAGGCACCCGTTCAATCGTCGGTTAGAGATAAGTCAACGGTCCGATCATGAAAAGACATATCAAAGACATGCAACCGCCTATCTGATAACGTGATCATCAGATCACGATGATGAAAAGGCTTATCAGGATAAGGATAGGCTTATCTGATCGGCTGATCTTCAGATCATAGCCATGAAGGCTTATCCGATCGCCTGATCTGAAGATCACAATGTCTAAAGGGCATATCAAGGGTGATAAGCCCTTAACCCTTACATCCTTTGATTTTAGAATTTAAATTAAATTAAATTCGTAGGGTTGCTTCCAAAGGATACCTAAAACCTATAAATAGGACCCTAGACCTAAGCATTTCATTCATCCCAAGCCATTCGAATTGAGTTCAATCTGAATCAATTCTAGTCTTCTCCTCTCTTAGGCATTTGCATACTTTCCTAAGGGTAGTATAGCAATAGTGCATTGAAAAGAGAGTAGCATTCTTGGTTCGATATTTTTGATGAATAGTAGTGCTGCTTTCATCAAAAGGAGACTGTTGTATCCTAGGAGACAATCGTCATACTGACGTAAGCACCATTGTGGGATGAAATTGTCTTAAGGACATAGAGTGAAACTCTAACCTCAGTCTGATTCATTAGGTAGCCACCATCTACCAAACACCCACCAACAATCTTAAGATAATTTTTCGTGCTACCGAAGTGCTGCTGCAGATAGCTACTATAACAACATCAGTTCAAGCCAAGAGACCGGAGAAATTTCTAGCACGGACTTCAAGAGGTGGCAACAGAAGATGCTGTTCTACCTCACAACTCTGAACCTGGTCAGAGTGCTGAATGAAGATCCACCTGTCCTGAAGGAAGGGGAGATCGACAAGCAAGTCATTGCTGCGGTGGAGGCATGGAAGCACTCAGACTTCCTTTGCAAGAACTATATCCTAAATGGTCTGGACAATACCCTGTACAATGTGTACAATAGTATTACTACTGCCAAGGAGTTATGGGCATCCCTGGATAAAAAGTACAAGACAGAGGATGTTGGACACAAGAAGTTTGTGGTTGGAAGGTTCCTAGACTACAAAATGGTCGACCACAAAACTGTTATGGAGCAAGTCCAAGAGCTCCAGATCATCCTGCATGAGATACATGCAGAGAGAATGTCTCTCAGTGAGTCATTCCAGGTAGCTGCTATCATAGAGAAGCTACCACCACTATGGAAGGACTTCAAGAACTACCTGAAGCATAAGCGAAGGAGATGGGACTTGAAGACCTAATTGTCTGCCTGAGGATCGAGAGGACAATAGAGCCAAGACAAGAAGACAGGAGAACAACCTGCTGAGCCAAAGGCCAACCTCATAGAAGGAAGAAAGAAACGTAAGTTTTCAGGCGAAGGCTTTAAACAGAAGAAGGGCAATCCTAAGAAATATAAATTCAAGGGAAAGTGCTTTGTTTGTGGAAAGCAAGGACACAAATCCAAGGACTACCGTTTCAAGGATAAAGAAAGGAAAGATGTCAACATTACTGAAACCCTATCCAAAGAGGTATCCGAGATATGCTGTCAGCTGTTGTATTTGAAGCAAACATGGTTGACAAAGCAAATGAATGGTACATCGATACTGGAGCTACCAGACATGTCTGCTCTGATAAGAGTATGTTCTCATCATATACTTCTATCAATGGTAGAAATTTGGTCATGGGTAACTCGCTACATCCAAGATAGAAGGATTTGGCCGCATCGTTATGAAGATGACATCTGGCAAGGAGCTTCTACTGAATGATGTGCTACATGCCCTGACATCCGAAGAATCTTATATCAGGCTCCCTCCTAAGCTTAGGATGGTCTTTGAGTCTGATAAATTTGTACTCACTAAGGGAGGATATTTATTGGTAGGGGTTACTTGAATAATGGATTATTCAAGGTGAATGTAATGACTGTACACAGAAACCTTGAAATAAATAAAGCTTCTTCTTCTGCTTATATGGTTGACTCTTCTTGTCTATGGCATGATAGATTAGGACATGTGAATTTAATTCATTACGAAAATTAATGAAATTAGAATTATTACCTAATCGTGAAATCGATCCACATTACAAGTGTGAAGTGTGTGTTGAAGCTAAGTTAGCAAAAATACCATTTCCATCAGTTGAAAGAAATACTAAACCTCTTGACTTAATTCATAGTGATCTATGTGACTTAAAGTCAGTTCAAACTAGAGGAGGTAAAAAGTATTTTATAACATTTATTGATGATTCAACTAGATACTGCTATGTGTATCTACTAAAGTCTAAGGATGAGGCCTTAGAAATATTTAAATGTTATAAGAATGAAGTTGAAAATCAATTTAGGAAAAAGATTAATGCCATAAGGAGTGATAGAGGTGGTGAATACGATGCACCTTTTGACGAATTCTGTCAAGAGCATGGCATTATTCATCAAACACTACTCCTTATTCTCCCCAATCTAATGGAATTGCGGAATGTAAAAACCGTACATTAAAAAAATGATGAATGCTATGTTAATAAATTCTGGTACACCACAGAATTTATGGGGAGAAGCAATTCTCTCAGCAAATCATATTCTTAATAAGATACCTCTTAAGAAGAAGGAAGTTACTCCATATGAGTTATGGAAAGGAAAGAAGCCTTCTTACAATTACTTAAGAGTGTGGGGGTGTCTAGCTAAAGTAGCTATTTCGGACCCCAAAAAGGTCAAAATAGGACCTGTTGATTGTATATTTATTGGTTATGCACATAATAGTAGTGCTTATCGCTTTCTTGTGTATAAATCAGATATAACTGATATACAGAAAAATACAATCATGGAATCAAGGAATGCAACATTCTTTGAAGATATATTTCCAAGTAAAAGGAAATTAGAAATAAGTTCAAATAAAAGAACTTATGATGATAATACTGCTAGTAGTAGTCATCAGGAAGAATATCCTGAAGATGAACCCAACACAGTAAGAGACAAAGAGTTGCAAAGTCTTTTGGTCCTGATTATGTAACTTATATGTTACAAGATGAACCTCAGACATTCAAGGAGGCAATGTCTAATCCAGAAGCACCCTTTTGGAAAGAAGCTGTCAATAATGAAATTGAGTCCATCATGCATAATCATACCTGGAGTTGGTAGACTTACCATCTGGTATGAAACCTTTAGGGTGCAAGTGGATCTTTAAGAAAAAGCTAAAGGCTGATGGATCAATTGACAAGTATAAAGCCAATTAGTGGCTAAGGGCTTCAAACAAAAAGAAGGTATAGACTTCTTTGATACCTATTCACCAGTAAGTAGAATAACATCTATAAGAATGTTAATTGCTTTTGCAGCCATTAACAATCTTGAAATTCATCAAATGGATGTTAAAACTGCTTTTCTGAATGGTGAATTAGATGAAGAAATATACATGGAACAACCTAAGGGATTTATTGTTCCATGACAAGAAAAGAAGGTGTGTAGACTTGTTAAATCCTTATATAGATTAAAACAAGCACCTAAGCAATGGCATATAAAATTTGATAATGTCATGTTATCAAATGAATTCAAAATAAATGAATGTGACAAATGTATATATGCCAAAACCCTGCCTGAAGGGTATGTGATAATCTGCTTATATGTAGATGACCTGTTAATCATTGGTAGTAATACAGAAATGATTAAACAGACAAAGAAAATGTTAATCAAACATTTGATATGAAAATATGGGTGTTGCAGATGTTATACTAGGGATTTGAATCACTAGAACATCTGAAGAAATAATATTATCTCAATCTCATTATATTGAGAAAATATTAAATAAGTATAAAAAGTATGATACTAGCCTCGTGAAAACACCTGTAGATGTTAATCTACATTTGGCTAAGTATACTGGAGAACCCATATCTCAATTGGAATACTCACGTATAATTGGCAGTTTAATGTATGTTATGAATTGCACTCGTCCTGACATAGCATATGCTGTTAATAAGTTGAGTAGATTTACAAGTAATCCAGGTCCAAATCATTGGACAACTTTAATAAGGGTATTAAGATATCTACGATATACCCTAAGTTATGGATTACATTATTCAAGATATCCAGCTGTACTAGAAGGATACAGTGATGCAAATTGGATATCTAACACAGAAGATACAAAATCCACAAGTGGATATATATTCACCTTAGGAGGAGGTGCTGTGTCATGGAAATCTTCTAAGCAAACATGTATAGCTCAATCCACTATGGAATCTGAGTTTATTGCCTTAGAAAAGGCAGTTGAAGAAGCAGAATGGCTTCGAAACCTTTTAGAAGATATTCCATGTTGGTCAAAGCCTGTGTCTGCAATATGCATACATTGTGATAGTCAATCGACAATTTGCAGAGCACAGAATAAAATGTATAATGGTAAGTCTAGACATATACGTCGCAGACATAATACCATTAAGCAGTTACTTGAAATTGGTGTAATTTCTATTGACTATGTTCAGTCAAAGAAAAACCTAGCGGATCCATTAACAAAGGGGTTACCAAGAGATCAAGTAAATTGTTTATCGAGGGGAATGGGTTTAAAACCTATAACTGAAAAATCTTCATAGTGGATACCCAACCTAGCTGACTGGAGATCCCAAGATCTAGGTTCAAAAGGGACAACTAAATTATGAAGAGACTTGATAGCACTAAGGATGTACAATCCTACTCATTCCTATGATAATTGGTGCTACCTGCTAAAGGTACTAGGATAAGCATTGCTTTTAATGATTCTTATGACATGAACATTCATGTGGGGTATAGCAGGATACTCTTAATAAGAATTACCTATGTGAGTGAACTGGGCCAATTCTATGAGAATTTTAAGGTTTAATTCTCTGAAGTACTCATGAGACCAGGAGTTGTTCGGGGCCAAAATGAACACAACCATGAGAACCAAAAGAATGCTCGGGAAGAAGTTGCGTGATTGTTATTGTCTTAGTTTACACAAAACGCTGAAAGGTTCAAGACATCATGTTCACCTTTTAGCAAGTAAACTCAATAACAACTCACTAAGGAAGGTTCAAAGCCACAAGCTACCTATCCCGATACAACTTCATCCCATTATACTCTCTTTAGTGTGTCTGCATATTCATTTGCATTAAAAATCCTTTTATGTGGGGATTTGCCTTTGCAGATCTTTGATGATCATTGATCTAAGTCCAATTTTTATTCATGTGGAAGATTGTTGGATAATGGGCCAAAATACGCCTAAATACCCTAATGGACCCTGAAAGCCCATCACCGCCCTTTAGTGCATGAATGAGAAATTGCGGGGATATTTAGTCTCATATCGGAAAAAATAAGAAAGGAAGGTTCACTTATATGGAAATCACTTCCTTGAAGCTTAAGTTCCTTAGGCTCACCATAAGTGGAGAGCTTGAGGGTAATGCGTAGCATACGCATCACCCTCGCGCATGCGCACGCCCATGTGCAAAGGGCGCAATGGGCGCTTTGTAGGTGCACTTTGCACTTTGCACTTTGCACTTTGCACTTTACGTGCGCATCATCGTGAGGAGCTTGAGGGGCTTTAAATTTTTTTCTAGATCATAATGATCCGATGGTGGAGACTGATCGGATCAAGATAAGGGCTGAGATCAATTGATCATTGATCGATCAGATGAAGGGTCGAGATGTGGTGATCAAATCATGATCGTGATCGTGATCCAACGGTTGACACCCATCGATTGATCAGTCAACAGGATGGTTGGTGATAAGGCATCCGTCCGATCATCGGTTGGTGATAAGGCACCCGTTCGATCGTCGGTTAGAGATAAGTCAACGGTCCGATCATGAAAAGGCATATCAAAGACATGCAACCGCCTATCTGATAACGTGATCATCAAATTACGATGATGAAAAGGCTTATCAGGATAAGGATAGGCTTATCTGATCGGCTAATCTTTAGATCACAGCCATGAAAATGCTTATCCGATCGCCTGATCTGAAGATCACAATGTCTAAAGGGCATATCAAGGGTGATAAGCCCTTAACCCTCACATCCTTTGATTTAGAATTTAAATTAAATTAAATTCGTAGGGTTGCTTCCAAAGGGTACCTAAAACCTATAAATAGGACCCTAGACCTAAGTATTTCATTCATCCCAAGCCATTCCGAATTGAGTTCAATCTGAATCAATTCTAGTCTTCTCCTCTCTTAGGCATTTGCATACTTTCCTAAGGGTAGTATAGCAATAGTGCATTGAAAAGAGAGTAGCATTCTTGGTTCGATATTTTTGGTGAATAGTAATGCTGCTTTCATCAAAAGGAGACTGTTGTATCCTGGGAGACAATCGTCATACTGATCGTAAGCATCATTGCGGGACAAAATTGTCTTAAGGACATAGAGTGTAACTCTAGCCTCAGTCTGATAGATTAGGTAGCCACCATCTGCCAAACACCCACCATCAGAATAAACCATGGGCCAAGGCAATGTAACCTCAAACTATAAGAAATTGGCCTAAGATATTCTATGTAGACAGAATCTAATCTTTCATCTGCATTCATTGGTGATATTGCATTACTCTGTGCTACTTAATGGCTTTGGATGAAATAGGTTTCGGGAGGTGAATTTTATACAATAAAACCCTTTTTGGCCTCTGATATGTTGTGCTCGAAGACATACTAATCATGGGTGCTATTTAGCCATATGATGTAATGCTGTGCTTTACACAGTAAAGGTGATAATTTTTTCAAATCCATAAATATCTGTCTGTTTTTGCTTCATGGATTAAAAGATTTTAAAAAAAGAAAAAAGAGCCTAAACTACATTATTAACTTTCGAACTTAGGAGGTGGTGTCACTTTAATTTTCGAACTTCAAAAAGTTGGATCCTAAACTTTCATTTTTTTCACCTTGATCCTTACCAGCAAACAAGAAATACGCCATTTGATTTTTTTCTATATCGCATTCACAAGATAAAATCAAATTTAAAACTCATGATCAATCCGTTAATCCAGTATCTAATAATCCTTTAAAAAAAAACCTTCTTCCTCCTCTAGGGATGGCAACGATCTAGGGAGATCTCCATTGGTCCCTATCCCCGTTAGAAAAAACCTCCCGTTCCCCATCCTGTTAAACCGTTATAGTTAATGGATGGAAACGGGATACTCGGCCGGGTAAATAGGTACCCATTGGGTACCCGTTTGATCGTTTACATAAAAAAATAAAATTATTTTATTAAATTTATAATTTATTGAAAGCTTAAAAAAAATACTAATAAAACGTTTTGGTTTTGATGTTCAGTGCGGTTTTGCATGAAAGAAGAGAACATTCAAATGTGTTTTACTAGATTTTTTTAGTATATATATTTTATTTATTTTAAATTTTAAATTTTTAATATATTATATATATATATAATTTAAATATTATATTAAAGTTAACGAAAATGGATAAACGGGGATAGGGCAAAGGATACTGTCTCCGATTGTTTATCTGTTTAGCCATTAACTACCATTTATTTGTTTATTCGTTAAGCCATTTAGATCAAAAAAAATTTGACCGCTAGAAACAGTACCAAATAAACGATTAAATGAAAAAAAAAAAACATCATCGCTATCCCCCTCAGTCTAGCCCCAAAGGTTCAAGTTAAGGGGAAGAAGGGGATGGTGGTGGCGGTGATTCAGCATGGCCAAACCAATAGAAGAGGCCGATATTAAAGCCATGCAGATGCCCTCACAGCATGGTCTTGCCGCCGTTTCAATCACTCATGGGCTTTCAATGGTTGTTGGAGGTAGAACGATTGGTTGGTTGATTGCAGGGAGTTAGAGTACAATGGAGCTGATGATGGTTATCTCAGAACGATTCTTAAGATATTTGCGGAAGCGAGATAAGGATCCAATCATATATCTTAGCGGAAACAAGATAAGGATCAAATCACATATCTTAAAAATTTGAGTTAGCGCGATCTATACCCGTATTAATTTAATAACAAGAACAATAAGAGATTAAGAATTTACCTTTCGTTCTTCACCAACACTACCTTGGAATCACCAAATCCTTTTGATCACCACGGATCTTTCCAAACGTTCTCTAGATTATGATGAACACGAACGAGAGTGGGTGTTCCTTTTGATTTGGGTTGAGATTACACAACTGAATTTAATTCACTTTATATTCTCAACTCATGAGTTAAAGTGAAGTTGAAGGAGGAACTCTCTTGGTTGATCATTGTTCGATGTTCTCTGTCTTTCGTGAATCTTATATTCTCATATAATAACAACTATCAACCTCCCTTATTAATTAATCAATTAATTAATATTTAAAGATCACTTCCAACTCTTGGAATTACTTTAACGTATATCAATCAACAACCAATTATTGGTTAGATATATTTATCATGGGAGGTTATCCATATTTATTTCTCCAACAACTAAATAATTTTCAACTTTTCGTAGAATATGCCTGATGTGTTCCTTAGCACAAAATTAATCCAATTAATTTCTATATGAAAAATAATTTAGAATTCTCAATTCAAATTAATAACTCAACCCAACATATCATAAAGTTCACATAATTTAATGAAGCCGTCCAGAGGAACTATGGACATTATAATTCTAAGCTCCAATAATTTTGACATTCAATTAACACCTTAATTAAAATATCAAAATTATTAATTCCAAATTACTCCACTAAAAATTTGAAACTGTACTCTTAAAATTATAAAATTAATTATATTTAAAAGGATTTGAATCGTCCATTGATATAGTCACCACAATAAATCAATCCTCCATAAACGGTTCATGATTAAAGCTAGGCATTTTCCGTTAACCTCTTTAATCACATCTTTATCCATAAGTACCATTGATTCTATAATGAATAATATATTTATGATCCAATCATAAATTGAGTGCTCTTATTATTCAAGTCCCAAATCAACACTTATGGGAACCGTCCATTTGACTTCTTTACAAAGGAATGGATTTCATCTTGTATGTTATTATATTTTTAATATACCAAGAATTTGACACTATGTTTCTGCATCATTATCTGGTAAGTTAAAAAAATATAATACAATAAATAGGAGTCTATTAATTACTCAGAATTAAAATGATTCACATATGACCATCATTGATTAATTTTGAATTCTCTATTTTAACAATGAAATTTATTAGAGATTCATAATTAATCATGTTCAGTCCTATATAATCAATTATATAAAGTGCTTTCATTCTGATAATCTCATTATCAACAATCCGGATAAGATCGTTTCATTCAGAATGTAATGAACCGCGCTAGTAATTTTAAATTAAAGATCCTGTTTGCAACTTTAATTTATAATTACGGACAAATTTAGATTATTTTACTTTAAATATTATCCTCTGTATATAACATTACAATATTTAAAGTCACATTTAAATAATCCAGGATTTTTGATATTTATAAAGCATCAAAACATGCATGCAAGTATAATATTAAAAATTTCTTAAATATTCAGCAAAATAATAAATATCATTTGTTTATGGGCACATATCCCAACAATCTCCCACTTGCCCTAAAGCAAATGCGACATGTCTCTAAGTCCCATCCCATCAAGATGTAGCTCAAAACCTTGAGCCGGTAATGTCTTAGTAAACGGATCAGCTATATTGATCGCAGATGCGATCTTCTCAACTGAAACGTCTCCTCTACTGACAATCTCTCTCACAAGGTGAAATTTTCTCTCTATATGCTTTCCTTTACGGTGGTTTCTGGGTTCCTTGGCATTGGCTACTGCTCCACTACTGTCACAGTAGAGTCTAACAGGTTCATGCATATCTGGAACAACTTCTAGATCTTTTAAGAATTTCCAAAGCCAGACTGCCTCCTTAGCTGCTTCACAAGCTGCTACATATTCAGCCTCCATGGTTGAGTCAGCAATGCAAGTTTGCTTGACGCTTCTCCATATAATGGCTCCTCCTCCCAAAGTGAACACCGCTCCAGAAGTAGACTTCCTAGAGTCTCTATCTGATTGAAAATCAGAATATGTATATCCAACAGGAATCAAATCCCTACTGGAATATACCAGCATATAGTTTCTCGTACGCCTCAGATATTTTAGAATATGCTTGACTCAACCCAGTGATCCAATCCTGGGTTTGACTGGTATCGGCTAACCACTCCCACTGCAAAGCAGATGTCGGGTCTTGTACACAACATTGCATACATCAAACTACCAACTGCCGAAGCATAGGGAATCCATCTCATATCTTCCTCCTCTTGCGGTGTTTTAGGACACTGCTCTTTAGAAAGATGAACTCCATGTCGAGTAGGTAAATTACCTTTCTTAGAGTTTTGCATCGCAAATCTGACAAGCACCTTGTCAATATACGATGCCTGAGACAACGCCAAAAGCCTATTCTTGCGATCCCGTATAATTTGGATGCCAAGAATGTAGCTTGCTTCTCCCAAATCCTTCATTTGGAATTGGCTGGCTAGCCAGTTCTTTATTTTGGACAGAGATCCTACATCATTCCCAATGAGTAAAATGTCATCCACATAAAGAACTAAGAAGACCACTTTATTTCCTTCCTTTTGCTTATAGACACAAGGTTCACCTAAATTTTGTTCAAAACCATAACATTTTATGGCTTCATTAAATCTGATGTTCCAAGATCTAGAAGCTTGCTTAAGCCCATAAATGGACCTTTGCAATTTGCAGACTTTCTGCTCTTGGCCTTTAACCACAAAACCCTCTGGTTGGACCATATGAATAGTCTCTTCAAGATGGCCATTCAAAAATGCCGTCTTGACATCCATTTGCCATATCTCATAATCATAATGAGCAGCAATGGACAAGAGAATCCGAATGGATTTTAGCATGGCTACTGGCGAAAAAGTATCCTCATAGTCTACTCCTTCCTTTTGGGTAAAACCCTTTGCCACTAACCTAGCCTTGAAAGTCTCTACTTTTCCATCGGCTCCTCTTTTTCTCTTATAGATCCATTTGCATCCAATAGGCTTTACGCCTTCTGGTAGATCTACAAGCTTCCAGACTGAATTAGAATACATTGATTCCATTTCGAGTTTCATGGCTTCCTGCCATTTCTCTTGATCAACATCCTCCATTGCCATCTTGTATGTCAATGGATCATCATCACTGCCATCGGTGACTGCAACTTGTGCTTCTCCATCCTGACCATAGCGGATGGGTAATCTTATTTCCCTCCCACTACGTCGTGGTGGCGGTGGTATTTGATCTTGAGTAGTGGTCTCAACTTTTTGTCGTTCAACAACTTTTGTTGGTGTGGGGCTGATCTCATCAGCTAGCAACTCTTCCAGAACTACTTTACTTCTAGGTTTGAATTCTGTCATATAATTGTACTCGAGAAACGTTGCATTTGTCGACACAAAACTTTGTTATCTTGAGCATTATAAAATAGTCCTCCTCTCGTTCCATTAGGGTACCCAACAAACATGCATACTTCTGAACGAGGTTCCAACTTCCCAGTCTTTCCCTTCAGCACATGGGCTGGACATCCCCATATGCGGATGTGTCTCAAACTAGGCTTGCGACCATTCCATAACTCTAAGGGAGTCTTAGGGATTGACTTAGATGGAACTAAGTTTAGAATGTATACAGCTGTTTGTAATGCATATCCCCAAAATGAGTTAGGCAAAGAAGAATAGCTTAACATTGATCTTATCATATCAAGCAAAGTGTGATTCCTTCTTTCAGCTACACCATTTTGCTGTGGTGTCGCAGGTGCCGTGAGCTGTGATAATATTCCATTCTCAATCAAGTGGTCCTGAAATTCATAATCCAAGTACTCTCCTCCTCGATCAGATCGAAGAGTTTTGATTGATTTACTGAGTTGTTTTTCTACTTCAGCATGGAATTCTTTGAACTTTTCAAAGGCCTCGGATTTTCTTTGCATCAGATATGCATATCCATATCTAGAATAATCATCAATGAATGTGATGAAATATTCATAGCCCCTCTAGCTTTGACATTCAAAGGCCCACATACATCAGTATGTATGATCTCTAAAGGTGCTTTTGCTCTTTCACCTTTTGCTGAAAAAGGTCTTTTGGTCATTTTGCCTTCTAGACAGGATTCACAAACTGGTAGAGTGCCAACCCTTAGCTCTCTTAAAGGACCATCCTTCACTAGTCTTTCTATTCTGTCTATATTAATATGACCAAGCCTCAAATGCCATAAATACGTGTCATTATCATTATTCGCAACTTTTCTTCTTTTAGGAGTTGGTTCAGCGACTTTAAACATTTCGGTTTGAAGCAAGTTGTTGGAATTTGGTTTAACAAAATATAAACCATTTTCAACATACCCAGAACAAATATTTATTCCATTCTTATAAATTGAAACAGAGTCAACACTAAAAGAAACAGAAATAAATTGTTCATGCAACTTTGACACCGAAATCAAATTCCGTTTGAAATCCAAATATAATAAATTGTCCAAAAGCAAATATTTATTATCAGCAAACGATAGTCGAACTATCCCTACTGCTGTCGCTGACACCTTTTCTCCACTGCCTACTCTCATTGTGAAATCTCCCACTTGAAGATCCCGGGCAGACTCAAGCATCTGCAAAGAAACACAGACATGGTTAGATGCTCCTGAATCAATAATCCAGCTTGAGAAATCATTCTCAACTAAGCATGTTTCCATGACTAGTAAATCTAATTTACCTTGTTTCTTTTTCTGTTTCAGCTCATCAAGGTACTTTTTACAGTTCCTTTTCCAATGGCCATCTTGATGACAGTGGAAACACTTTCCTTTAGGTTAGGCTGAGCAGCAGCCTTTCCTTTCTTCTTCTGGATCTTCTTCTTGTTATCCTTTTTCTTTCCCACATAATTCTTCTTCTTTTTCTTCGAAGAAGAAGGCTTTGCCTCAGCTGCGTTGGCTTCAGCAACAATTGCCTTACCACCCTTATCATCTATAAGAGTCTCATATATTTGCAGCTCATTCAGGAGTTCAGTCAGATTACACTTTTTATGATTCATAATGTAATTAGTCCTGAATTGAGAAAAGCGGGAGATAGTGTCTCCAGAATCATGCCAACCTGAGTCTTTTCATCAATTTTAGCTCCATTGATCTCAGCCTCATTGAAATGATTGACCATTTTGAGGATGTGCTCACGAACAGAAGAACCATTCTCCATTTTGCCATTCATAATGGCTTTTACAGCTTCGTAGCGAGCCTGATCAGATGGGCGTCCAAACATTGCTGCAGAGATTCCATAATCTCTCTTGCAGTTTCAAAGGCCTCGTGCTTAGTTCTAAGCACCTCATTCATTGCTGCTAACAAGTAGCAGCGGGCTTTGTTGTTTGCAACAACCCAACGGTTGTACTCATCAGTAACAACCTTGGAGGTTGGAGGCACTGGAGGACAATCCTCCTTAAGGACATAGTGGTAGTTTTAATGAGAAGGATATTCATGTTGCTTTTCCACTTAACAAAATTTTTACCAGTTAATACTTGAGAGGCGAGAAGTGAGAAAATCGGGTTTGACATATTTGCTGAAAATAAGAAAATTTTAATAAATAATTATAAATATCATTACACAATTTAAGGCAAAGTAAATAAGATGCATAAAAGCACATGTTAAAATACACAAAAACATGTTTACTTTAAAGGCCTAAGGAATTTTAATCTCCACAACTAAGTGCCGCCGTAGGGTAGGTCAAATAGTTGCTAATTAAAATGAGATCTTCTCAATTAATAAGTATCTCGAAATATCTCATATTTCTAATACTCATTAATTTCCTTAATTTTGGTCAAGAAAGTAATTAACTAATTTAATTATTTCTTCATGAGTGTGACCCATCGTATCAGACCTTTTGAGACTTAACTTAGAAATTTGCCGTAGGGTAGGTCAATTCTAAAATACATCTTAAAAGTCCTATCGCATGGAAGACAACCTTGGTATTGCCATTTAGACACCCTCGTAGGAGGACGAAATCAAAGCGTCACGAGGCGCTACTAATAACTCACGGTGTTGTACTAACGATGGAGACCAAGGGTTTATATTGTCATATTACCCCCCCACTCATTATTTTGCAAAAGTGTATTTTATTTATAAAACAACTTTTGTTTCATAAACTCTTAGTTAATTTAAACAATTTAAATCACTAAGATTTTATAATGTTAAACACTTTAAAATTATAAAATAAGCTAAATGTGATAACTTAAATATAACATTTAAATTTAAAACATCACATTTGGCACATTAATTTTGCAAATCCAATTGCTCAATTAATTTACAAATTTAATCTCATTAAATTTATTGCAAAGTGCATTAAATATAATTTACTAAAAACTTTTTAGTAAAAAATAATAATGCACATAGATGCATGACATATAATAAATAGGTAGACACATTTCTATCTAATATGGCATATAATATGCATGAAATTATTATATAAAAAAATTCATAAAAAAATGAAAAAAACTTCTCATAAGAGTAAATATAATTATTATCATATAATAAAAATTAATAAGAAGTGAAAAAACTTTACTTTACTCTTACGTCTTTTGAGACAGTGAGGCTCATCGAATTCCTAGAAACGGTGAGGCTCTTCGAATCACTGAGAAACGTGAGGCTCTTCGAATTTCTGGAAACGGTGAGGCTCAGAGCCAAGGGAAGGGATTCCACACTCAAAATCTTCAATCAAATACTTTGAAAAAAAAATTCTAATTGAGACCATGAAGAACCATTCTTCATCAATACAAAATGAATCATATATTCAATTGATCTAATCAAAAGGAAACATAACTATTTCATGGAATCAGAAAAATAATGCCCATCCAATCACACATACATTCATCATCATGAAATATTAAAAGCATATTATGCATGAGTGCCTACCCAATTATATAAAGATTATCATATAATCTATTATTAAATTAATAGGGTATAACCTGCTCTGATATCAATTGATGGTTATCTCAGAACGATTCTTAAGATGTTTGCGGAAGCGAGATAAGGATCAAATCACATATCTTAGCGGAAACAAGATAAGGATCAAATCACATATCTTAAAAATTGAGTTAGCACGATCTATACCCGTATTAATTTAATAACAAGAACAATAAGGAGATTAAGAATTTACCTTTCGTTCTTCACCACACTACCTTGGAATCACCAAATCCTTTTGATCACCACGGATCTTTCCAAACGTTCTCCAGATTATGATGAACACGAACGAGTGGCGTTCCTTTTGATTTGGTTGAGATTACACAACTGAGTTTAATTCACTTTGTATTCTCAACTCATGAGATAAAGTGAAGTTAAAGAAGAAACTCTCTGTGGTTGATCATTGTTCCATGTTCTTCCTTATATTCTCAAGAATAACAACTATCAACCTCTTATTAATTAATTAATTAATTAATATTAAAGATCACTTCCAACTCTTGGAATTACTTTAACATATATCAATCCAACAATTGGTTAGATATATTTATCATGGGGAGAGAGAAAAGCTCTCTCATGATCCCATATTTATTTCTCCAACAACTAAATAATTTCCACATAGACTTTTCTCGTGGAATATGCCTACGATGTGTTCCTTAGCATACTATATAATAGAAATTAATCCAATTAATTTTATATAAAAATAATTTAGAATTCTCAATTCCAAATTAATAACTCAACCCAATATCATAAAGTTCACATAATTTAATGGAGCCGTCCAAGGAACTATGGACATTATAATTCTAAGTTCCAATAATTTTGATATTTAATTAACACCTTAATTAAAATATTAAAATTATTAATTCAAATTACTCCACTAAAAATTTGAAACTGTACTTAAAATTATAAAATTAATTATATTCAAAAGGATTTGAATCGTCCATTAATATAGTCATCACATATAAATCAATCCTCATAAATGATTCATGATTAAAGCTAGGCATTTTCCGTTAACCTCTTTAATTAATCACATCTTTATCCATAAATACCATTGAATCTATAATGAATAATATATTTATGATCCAATCATAAATTGAGCGCTCTTATTATTCAAGTCCCGAATCTAACACTTAGGAATCCATCTGACTTCTTTACGAAGGAATGATTTGATCTTATATATTAATATTCCAGCTACTTATGTTATTATATTTTTAATATACCAAGAATTTGACACTATGTTTTGTGCCATTACCTGTAAGTCAAAAAATATAATACAATAAATAGGAGTCTATTAATTACTCAGAATTAAGATCGATTCATATATGACCATCATTGATTAATTTTGAATTTCTATTTTAACAATGGAATTTATTAGAGATTCATAATTAATCATGTTCCAGTCCTATATAATCAAATTATATAAAGCGCTTTCATTCCGATAATCTCATTATCAACAATCCGGATAAGATTGTTTCATTCAGAATGTAATGAACCGCGCTAGTAATTTTAAATTAAAGATCACATTTGCAACTTTAATTTATAATTATGGATAAATTTAGATTATTTTACTTTAAATATTATCCTTATATAACACTTATATACAATATTTAAAGTCACATTTAAATAATCCAGGATTTTTTGATATTTATAAAGCATCAAAACATGCATGCAAGTATAATATTAAAAATTTCTTAATATTCAGTAAAATAATAAATATCATTTGTTTATGGGCACATATCCCAATAGCTGATGGGTACAAAGGTAGATCTTATGTTCCCAATGTTTGAGGGGAGTGACATTGTTATTCTACGAATAATTAACTTTTGCATTGGTTATGATTTAATAACAATTTCTTTACATTTTTTTATAAAACATAAAATGGTAATTTCTAATGAATTGTTTAATATATCCTATTAGGTTGCTCCTGGGAGAGGAAAAAAAAGAAGTTTTTTTTAAAAAATTTATTATATATTGGGTTAACTGGTTAATGAATCAATCATGTATTTAAATTTGATTTTGTTACTTGAATGTTACGTGTATTACCACAGAAAAAAAAATCAAACGAGGTTTTCCTGTTTAACAATAAGGATCAAGGTTAAAAAAAAAAGTTTAGGATCATTTTTGTAACTTTTTGAAGTTCAAGAATCAAAATGATATGATCTTTTAAGTTCGAGGGTTAAAACTATAGTTTAGTTAAAAAAATACAAATAGACATCGTAACACCTATCAATACACATCATGAAAATATTTCCATCCTACTGTGTTGTTGTGCTCTACTCCATATCCTTACATCCATTAATAATTTAACTAATTACCCTTATCTACTAACATAGTTTCAAACTTTTAATAGAAAACTTTATATGTAGCTATAAATCATAATTTCTTTAGGCTTAGTCCATTTGATCAAATCTGAAATTAAAGAAAAAAAATATCTCACAATTATTCTGAGCTTAGATTTGAAACTAAAATTAAAAAAAAAAAAAAGAAACGAATGAAACGAAGTTCAGAAGATATGAACAGGTATGAATAAGGAGATAGGCATGAATATTATCTAATCCTATGAGTACAGATATAAAATTATATATATATAGTGAGTATGAATATTAATTTTTCTGATAGAACAAATATGAAGACTCCTTTATACTTGCCTACTTCATTGCCATCTCTAGCAGGTGGTACCTAAAAAAGCAGTTGCATTGTTTGGAAGAATGATGTAGAAGGATAGAAACAATGCGTAAAAATACTCATGTGGGATAATTGGATTTGAAATTTAAAATAAAGAATGAGTGAAGAAACATGACAATGACTCTTAACGAAAAGACACGATATAGGAATGAAGGAATGAGATGGGTGGATATTCGGTTTGAACCAATAGGCACACCTTCATGAGAGACTATTGGTTGTTCCAAGGTATGTTTTTCTCATCATCACTGCAGCTATTATACGTCAACCACCATTCTCTCTTTTTTTTTTTTTCTTCTTTATTCCTTAGTTAAAGAAATTTCTATTCTCAAACCAAGATCACTGGTCTAACGATAATCACGCAAGGATTATTCTCTATCGCCATTTGTCTGCAGTATGGTAATTCAATCGATGAGAAAAGTCATCTCTATCTGTGATGTTGCCAACAAAAAAGCGTGTCATTCATTGTCAGGTTCTGCAATTTAGCACTTGAGTGATTGTTTTGAGGAAGAGTTAAATCGCGAAGGCAACCAAATTAAGATGAGTTAAACAAGCGTTGGAGAGTTTAAGAGAAGTAAGGTTAACAATTCGAGGGCCAACTCATGATCATAAAAGTAGCACTACCAACCAAACAATATGAAGCATTAGACAATCACATTCTTTGAGAGTTGTGCCAAACCGTCACAAAGTGTTAAAACAAATGAAACAAAAGAAAGAATGAAGAAAGAAAGAAAGAGAGAAAGAGAGAGAGAAAATCTATTCAGCCTCATTTAATGTAGTTGTACCATTCATGAATAAGTCCTAATTAGCTCAATGGTTTTGAATTTCAAAAATAAAAGCAAATAACAAACAAGCGGCAGGATTATGAAAACTATAAACATAATAACATGTATTAGAAAAAGAAACATTGGTTCGAACTTTGTATTCAAAAAAAAAAAAAAAAAGAACAGAACAAAAAAAAAAAAGAGAGTTAAGATGCCTAAGCAAACAGTAGAGAGAATACAAGCAAGCGTAACCTCTAGTCTTTCCGATTATCTTCCCAGAAGATGATGTAATCACCATCTCCCACATTGAATGCAACACAGTTCTAAAAAGCCATTAAGTTTTCTCATGTATCTGTCCGGTGGTGAGCTTCCAGTCATGGATTTCCCACATCGTCTGATCTCTGTTGACATATTTCCAAGCCCATTTGGTTAGTAGGGCTAGATTCCAATCCTCGAGATTTTCAATACCTAGGCTTTTCTCTGACTTGCAAGGAACTTGTTGCTACCTCGAAACTGGCTGGTCTTGATTTGGTATTTAATTTGGCAAGTCATTGACCTTTTGCTTGTCTCCGTCCATCTCATTCAAGATTTCTTCAAATATTGTAATGGAAATGGTTTCTCCCTCAAAATGAACTCTAGGCACAAAAATGCAGGCTGATAATTGGTCATTGATCCAACCCGAACCAAATTTGTTGCGATTTAGACTCGCATTTGGCAGTCATTCGATGGGTCTTGAAATAATTTTTTCAGGGTCTTATTGGGTCACTGTTGCGATTATGTTCTTCCATTCATGCCCAACTTGTCTTCAACATGACAACGAGGAAGAAATTTGGACATCACATTTCCTTGACCCAAATTAGGTCTGAACTCTCGGATGCATATTTAAGCTCCAACCCAATTGCCCTTCATATAATCTATTGCAGCCATGGTCAAGTGGAGCCACTTGGTTTCAGCTTCAACTTCGTAGAAGTTCCTCATCTTTCTTTCTGACAATATTTAGATGAACTAACGTAAGATTTTTCTGATAAGAATCCTAATGATGACCTCAAATGAAAGAATGTTCAGGGAAACCGCATACTTGGTCATTTGTGAAGTGTATACTAAAATTAAAATCAGACATTCCACAAGCTATCTGACATCTCACCTTTCAGCTTAGCAGAAGCAACTTTTGCAGGAGAAAATATATCAACATCACAATAAAACAAATAAACATGAACCAAAATGCACAAAAATCCACTTGTTTACCTTGGATAAGGGGCTGCCTTGCAACACCGGACGAGGAAACCATTTTGTCAAAAACACGGCACCTTTGAAATGGTTAACAGCTCTGACTTGAAATTTTAAGAATATATTAAACTTCAACAATTACTGATTTTGAGAACACAAACATGACAATGACTATAAAAATATCAGGTCAACAGCAGCAGCATTTACTAAAAAGAAATGAGTCCTTTTCTCCGGTTGGCAAAATTTTTGATATGCCTGATTAAAGGAACCCTGCAGAAGACATTTGTTTAGTGAATACTTCAGTATTCGGAACTTCAAGGCATTCAGGGAATTTTGCCAGCAGATTGTTCAATGATTGAGATTTGAAGATTCATTTTCTTTCCTAAAGAAAGCTTCTTTACAACTCAATCATTCAGATCACCAACTGATACACAGTGCAAGTACACAATACAAGAGGACATGCAAGGACGCAATACAAGAGGATAGATTTCATAAAGTTTTGAAGAGGTAAGAGACTGTCAGCTCTTTGCCTCTCCTGATATATGTCATACATCAGTGGACTGATCAGGTGGTTTAAACTTGGATAAGTGAATCCACAGTCCACTAAGACCACACATTTCCAAGGTTCTTCCCGAATGCAGTACTAGGCAGCCTGCCTGCAATCAAATCTCTCAACTCAATTTCACCAGGGAACCTGCGCTCCTGCAGCTTTGAGAAAACCTACAGGGTTGGGAGGAAAAAAGCAAAGAAAAGATGCTCATAAGTACCATAATTTTGATTATTGAAAACATCAAGCAGCAACAAAGTATAAACACCTTGCAGAAGGACAATTGCAAGTATATTTTGGTACTTTTCAATGCATTTGCTGGGTGGCTATCGGAAGAGGCCCCAAATCATAATGATTTTAACTACTAGAATAAAATCTAACCATACCCATAGGTCTGGCATAACCCATATGTGACTTGAATTGGTTTCAGGTCTGCAATATGGATCCAATACTTATCCAACCGCTAAACCAGTTGGGTGGTATTCTGGATCATGTTGGAATCAGATTTCAACCATTTTGACTCTGGTTCAACATCATGACCGATTTTGATATGGTCTATTTGGTTTGCAAGACCTCTATCTCAGCTAATTACCAAATCGTTCATATCAGATTTGGGACCCAAACTTGCCACCAACTAAAATTTTCAAGTTTTGGTTGGGTGAACTAGATTTTTAGTCAAACTAGGCCTATCTCAGCCTTTTGCACCTCTACGTGTGTAGTTTAGAACAACTAGCAATTAAGTGATTGGTTCAAGAGATTAAAGACATCCACTAGCTTGTCAACAAAAATGAACTAGAATACTCTTCTTCTCTACCTCTGTTTTGGCATCTTCTTTCCTCTTCTTCTCTACTTCTGTTTTGGAACCCTCTTATGGAGAATCTGGTTGCTTGTAATGACAATTGATGCTTAATTACGAAGCTTTGGTCCAAAATATTTGTAAGGGATATAGTACTATGCTTATAACCTTCCAGTAAGACTTGAAATGTTTCTGCCTCTATGCTTGAAAGTAGCAACAACATGAAGCTTGTTGCTTTTTGAATTGCAAATGTTTCCATTATGGAAAGATTATCGTACCATTCTTTTATTTGATGAAACTGTTGTCTAATCAGCATTTGCATAGTCTTTGATTTTGCAATGTCAATTTGGTTTGATTATATTCGCCAGGTCAGCTTGGCATGATAAGATATCATGGGAGAGTGCATAAGCTAGACTTCAGGTGTAATATATTAATGAGAAATTGTGAGAGACAAGATTTATAAACAGATGGCAATCTAAAGGCCTTTTAAGAACTTAACATCCTCATCTGAAGTTTATGTTATTTTGCAAAGGAGAAACAATTGGTGAGGCACCAAGTAAACTTGTGTCCACATGTCACTTTAAGATGAGCTAATTTTAGCATATAGTTATGCAACTTTAACACCAAGAAAAATTACAAGTACCTGACTATGACAACTTCACAAAACTTCTGAAATGACATGCTCATCAAGAACAATGACATAAACAGAATTTTCTTCAGTTTGCATATATTTTAACTCCATGAACCCAAGAAGAAACACATGAAATAAATGGGAGTCTGGTGATGGAAGTTAGATAATGGATCAAATAGTCAGAGTTTAGATTGGCCAGAACGAGCTTAAGTTACTCATGCTTTCAATCTCAGTAGCTCAATTTATCATGAGAAAAAAAAACCCCATTGTGTACGGCAGTTCTTTTATTGTTGGTAAGAATAAATTCTCACAAATCAAGAGCTTCAAAGTTGAGAAAAATCATTTCCTCTTCCTTTGCACCTTGTCATGCCAAAAAATGGAAGGGAAAACATTTGAAGGAAGATAAGGATAGAAGATACACATCAGAAAGGAAAAAGCTCGTGCACTGGATGAAAAGAACAACGGCTCTAGGGTCCACAAGTTAGGGAGACAACAGTGGTATCGTAAAATTGATGACTAAAATGAAGAATAATCAGTTCTTCTTTCTAATGCAGACAGCTAGAAAGCTTTCACAGAAAATTATTATCATGAAACAGTATAATATTCTTATAAGAATGACATGTACCAAGTACCAATAATGTATCTAGTATAATTTAAGTAGGAGACAGCATGCTCTACCAAAAGAAAAAAGAACAACAAGAACAAGAAGCCATCATGACTAACTTAGTGCTTGCAAATAAATTTTGAAAGAAACATCCACATATCATCCAGAGAATGCATACATTTAACCTCATATCATGCTGTCCACAGCTAGACCTATATGGAAGATGAAATAGGTACATCCAACCATATGCCACCAAGAGGAGGGGAAAAGAATATTTGGATGCAAGATAGAGAGAGAAGTACAGGAGAGCATTTGATTAATTATATAACAAACAATATGAATCAAAAAATTGAGAAATAACAAGAGGCATCAAATGGTGTTTAATCTCTTATGATAAAAAAATAGTATACAACAACACTGTATTAATTATTAAGCAATATTAAGAGCAAAAGAATAAGACACCATACCACAATGACATTAAAAAATTCAACATGGAGATAATTGATGTAACTGGTTACAATATAAACTAGCTAACAGATAGTCAAAAGCATATATGGAACTAGTTGAGTCACACAAAATAAGGCCCTCCATGCATGATGACATAACTATAATTGTGTAACCATTATTCCAAGATATAAATATAGATTTTCTGTTATCATGGTTATGATGAGTAAGTCCCCAATTGTAATCTCGATGCTGCAGGGTGAATCGCATTTCTAGATGGGTCAAGGATTTAATGGGACAAAAAACTAGAACAAAATGGGATGACTTTTTTGGTTCATGCTATAATCCTCTCATTGCCATAAAAATTCATCTTTATCTTTTTTCAACGTTTTGTCTGATTGTTATTTGAAATTTATAGAGGTCAGACTTCCTGTGTTTTGGATGTAACATCTTTTGATAATATAATCACATTTTTAAGATTCCTTATTTGAGAATGCTCATCCAATGTTTCAACTGAGAAAATAAAAATAATTTAACCTTATAAAACAACAAACAACCATGTACCTCCCATTAACTGAAATATGAGAGTGTTAAGTCACATGCAACAGATGGAAAAAGAAAAGGTACCAAGTATATTTCATCATATCTCATCATGCAAGTAAAAGAGAAAAAAAGACACAAAGCTTACCAAAACTTCCTATAAAGAATGACAGCCAAAATTCCAACTTGTGGATAAAGGAGGTAAATCACACAAGAACTGAAAAGACCAGACCAAAATTTTAGAGCAGATTTTTTTTTTTCTGTCACTAACAGCAACCTTCATAGTTCAGTAAGCTTTAGGGCTTATATTAATGATTGATATGACAGAAAGACACCTGAACTTCTGATCCTACTCACAAGTAAGGTATATGTAGATGTAACCACGGTTTTAGGTCCCAACGAGATATCCCATAGGCTGCTAGGATGGGTTGAAATCCCAAGTATTAGGACGGGACCGTCTCGCCATCATTTCAATGTCCCAATCAACATATCTTAAGATACCCTCTGTTCCAAGTGTCAGAATAGGGTAAGGCAGCGGTGCATCCCATTTTATGAAAAAATAAGGATGGTTCCATCCCATAGAATTTAAAACCTTGCATCAAACTATACATGGTGATGCTAAGTCAGTACCCAACATGGTTTGATAATATGTTGATGTTTAATAGTCCTGCAACCTATTTCTAGCACCAGTACAACCTAGTTGGTTTTATTTTCAATTAAGATTTATTGAAATAATGGATGTGTATTTAAAAGATAATATTCCATTTGTGCATTCGTAGAATATCAAATCTTTTAGTTACCTTCTAGAAGCGTATCAATAACTTACAGATCCAGATGAAGAATATTTACAAAGTCATTAGGTGATACACTTGCAGAATACCACCACAAATAGCTGTCAACATCAGATATTTTTTGGAAGGTTCATACTGGACCACAGGCCCTGAATCACTCCGCCATAGGTTCCATTTTCACAGCCTCACGAGTAGAACAACAGCAGAAACAAAGTATTTTCCAAGAAGGTCGGTCCCTTTTGAAGCATGTGCAGTATATTTTATGCAATAATAATGCTGATATAATATTTGAAATTTCACCAATCAAAAACTATCATTAACAATTGCAAATTATCTCAGATGTGATGCTAACACTTTTTATTTAATTCTGCTATAGATAATGCTTGATTGGTTGCTGCCAAGATGTAGATGATAACAAGAAAAGGATGCTCGGTTGTTCTTCTAAACAAGGCAGATTTAGAGGTAGCATCAAGCAAATATGTATGAACCAAAAATAAATAAGTAAAACTAGCCGTAGAAGGTGCAAGCATAATCTCTTACCAAGTCACCATTGCAGTAAACTTCGAATGCACCAGAACTCTGCAGCATAGACTGTGCAAAATTTCCCAGAAGCCAAGATGTGGCAATAGCTCCAAACCGATTAGCACGTAAGTTGAAGTACCATGGAGGTGGTGTTATTCCCAGCTTAGGGAAAATCTGATCACCTGCCACTATAGCTGCAATAGCTCCTACTTGAACAATAGGAACCACTTTGCTTAGTAGACGTTTTGGAAGTGCTGGGGGTAATTTGACAGAATTACTTCAAGCCCAGGAAAAGAAGTTTCCAGCATTTTCTTCATTGTCATTGCATTTCCCCTGAAAAAATGGAATACTTGTAATCATTTAATGAAAAATGAACAGATTATGGAAATCCCCATTTAACATAAATAATATATTATGTTGTTATTTGATGATTATTTAAATAACCCATTGGTAAGAGAAACATTTCAAGCCCTATTTGGATTGGGCTGAGGCCAACAACTATCCCAAACAGGCCCTTAGTTAGCTTGGAAACTAATAGTTGGATATCTAATATATCAAGGAGGTTAGATCACATTTCTATTCCCACATAAAAAACAAAATAGGAGCTTGAAGTAGAAATTCAATACCACGATTGTCAAGCATAACAAGCAATGGAATCTAAAACCAAAAAAATTACCAGCTAAGCTACCAAATCATTAAATGCAGGAAAAGCATATGCCGAGTAGATGTCAATATGTATCTAATAAAATTATTCGTTCGATGCTCCCAGGATATGTTTCTAATACTTATATTAAATATCCATTTCATATTGTTTTAAAAAAGAATACTCTCTTGATACTTTCCTGACATACTCAAGATACTTTTGGGATACCTCCAATAAGGG
>UESW01001608.1:218008-297498 GCA_900491605.1 Calamus simplicifolius | reverse complement strand
TCCAAAATATGTCCAATATAATTAATTTGAGACTAAATACTTGCTATTATGGGCTTTCACATACTCTTTCTATTCAAACCCTAATATTCTGATTAAAATAAAGGTTCATATCTAAATTCATACTTAAGTTCAATCAAATTCAGTCATAAACATATAGAATCCATTTGTAGCTTATATGGTTCATGGGTTGGATTCGATCTAACATCACTTGTAACAATTCAAAATCCCTTCAATACAAAGTCAATGTCAAACTAAGAACACCCTGCATAAGTTTTCATAATTTGTGCTCAATTTTTCTTGCTTGTCATGTCATTATAGCAAACCAAAACTCAACATTGGAGAGAACTTAGTATCAACAAAGAAATCCAATATCGAGATACATCATTTGAGAGCAAATTTTCTTTCAACAATGTCAATGTTAGTGTTATTTAAGCAATGCAAAGATCATTTAGATGCACCATTTATTTATTTTTCCTTATCATTAACATGCCTTGTTGCTTGGCCTCCATACTTATGCTAAGATTCTGCTATTGTTATAACTATCGGTAAAAGAAAAGAAAAGGATAAAAAGGGCCTATAAAAGATGATAGATTCTTCCCATATTATTTCTCCATGTCCTTCGTATTCTCTCCTATTTTTGATCCTCCATTATGATTGCTACCTCTCTACTTTCTACTTCACTCATTCTCTTTTACTCATCAAACAATGAGAATTGAAGAGGTGGAGAGTTGGAATATTTCTAATGACAAAGGCATCTCTTAAATACTGAATCTTGTGATCCCTTAATGACAATGAGAATGACGAGAAGATCTAGGTTTAAGAAACAATAGCTATACTGCAAAAGAGGCGAAAGGGAGAAGGAGAGGAGGTGCAACTATAACAATTTAGAGGAATAACAAACCTTTTTTTATGCGCTTTTTGGTAGCATCAAAAATTCCCAAAAGATGCCAACGCTTTTAGAAAGCGTCGGAGATTAAGGATTTTAACGATGCTTTTAAGTGTCTCCCTTGGACTCTAAATTCTTCTCCGGCAACCTTAGCTGCCACGTGCATATTTGGGGATGATTGTTAGTTTGATCTCTTTCTCTCTCTCGCACAGGTTGTTGAAAATTATGTCCTAAAGCCAATCAACTAACATGTAGATGATTGTGCAAGTTGTAAATATATATGAATTATTAATCAATAAAATATTTATTTACTGGTTCATCACATTGTATCTTCCTAAAATAAATTCTTTTGTGATGGAGTCCTTAGAACCATAATCGATTCAATAAAGAAAGGATTTATTGAGTGGTTCTTAAAATAGTCACGACCAAATGATATATAGTTATAGGATAATTATGTATCAAGTATAGGTCATTGTATGTCATATAGATTGGTTGTCTGCTTTATCAAGGAGTGTGATGACACTAGTATGACATGCAGGTGATGTGTATAACATCTCATTGAATATGACCAATCTATGGAACACTCTTCTACCAAGAAGTGTTCGCGAAGGGATATAAATATAAGTGTCCCTCTAACCTAAGATCATTATGGTAGCATGTAAGCAACCTACTATACTTTGGTGCTGACTACCTAGATTTTTAATCCAATGATAGAAAGTTTTTGGATGCAGTAAAGTACTTGTGGAGCAGCGAGCGGATCAAGATGGGATTGATCCCTCCAAATAGTTTGGAGTAAATGTCTCATTGTATTTTAATTTAGCAAAACCTTGGACAGGATAGTCCTTATGAGAAGTCAAAGGACTTGTGAAGTTAAGACACTTTATGGATGAGCTGATTAAGGGTTGGCAATTAAACCCTAAGTCATCCTGAGCATTGGGGGTCAAAGAAATAAATTATATGGTAACCATATGCCAAAGGTTCTTGATTGTTGCTTTATAACCTTCGACTTATCGAACATTAGGTGTCATTGCTAAATGGCAACTTCGATTAGTATTGGAAGTGTTCCAGTGCTACCGGCTTAGTATTCGAACATATGGGGTCACACACCATAAGAAATTCTACTTGACTTGATGATTGAGAAACTAAATGCTAGTAATTAATTGAAGAATTAAATTGGTAATATGACTAGCTCAATTTGATTGAGCTATAAAAATTTGGGTCAAATCAAATAGGATTTGGTTGGGCTCAATTTAGGTAAGTCTAATGTTAACAACCTTACCGTTTAAATTCAAATTATAAATTTAAATTTTAAACTAATTTTTAAATTTAAATTTTAAATTTGAATTTAAAATAGATGTTAATGACCTCTTCCTAATTACCCCTCATTCCTTATTTTTCTTTCCTTTTTTTTCTTTACTGTTTTCATTTTTGTGGGCTGATGATGAGCTTTAAAGAGGTGACTTTAGCTGAAAAAAAGATTTTTTTCTTATCTTTCACCCCTTTTCTCTTTATGGTTTTTTTTTATGGGACTCGTGATTGGCGTTAAAAGGGGCAATTTTGGTTGAAAAAGAAGATGAAGGATTTATTCCTTATCTTCCACCCTTTTCTTTCATTTTTATGGAATTGATGATTAGCGTTAAAAGAGGCAGTTTTTGGTTGAAAAAGAAGATGAAGGATTTATTCTTTATCTTCCATCCCTTTTCTCTCCACGATTTTCATTTTATGGGACTGATGATTGGCATTAAAAGGGGCATTTTTTGGTTGAAAAAGAAGATGAAGGATTTCTTCCTTATCTTCCAAGTTTCAACCTTTTTTTCTCTCCACCATTTTTATTTTATGGGACTAGTGATTGACATTAAAATAGGGGCATTTTTGCCTAGAAATGTTGGAAAAGGAAAAGATGGAGAGATGAGAAGTTTTTAGGATAAAAGAGATCTGGCTATAAAGCCAGAAGAAAAAGGTTTTCTTTACAAAAATCTTTTTCATCTAATTTGATCCTCCATATTCTTTTACAACTCCGAGAGAACCTTGATATTGAAAAGAAGAAATCTTATCATCGAAGCCTTGGAGAGGAGCTAGCACTCCGAAGAGGCTGGTCAGGATCAGAATCCCAGTGTGGATCACCTGTAGAGGCCATACACCTTTGTGTGGCTTGCAAAAGTACTACCTACCACCACCTTTTATTGCTGCGAGAGTCATTAAGCATTCAAAGGTAAAATATTTTATAGTTACTGGTGACTTAGATATGATCTAAGGCACTAGGCTACAAACATAGATATGATCTATGATATTTGTAGATTTAATCCATGTACTTTTTTTTATACACTTTTATATATAATTTTTATATCATGATCCTGTTGTAGGCTGATATTGGATTAGATCTAATATTTTATTGCTTTCGTTGCTTATGTATTTATAAAATTTAAAAATGCATACTTGTAGCCTACAAATAGATTAACTAATAATAGTATCAGAGCATGGTTTATGCTTTTAGTTTCTATCATGCTCTATTTTGGGATGTCCAATGGGGGAGGCTACTGGTAGTATCCCAAATCATTGTGCCTAATGAGCATCTGGTAATGATATCAGGGATGCACCAATGAGAAAGGCTATTGGTAGTATCTCGGTATGTGGTGCCCAACTACCCACGACTCGGAGAGTGTAATAAACTACTGAGAGCACTTGAAGGTTGATTTGGTAGAAAGCCAAGTACTTGGATTGGGTGGATTCACCTGGCCATCCGGTCATAGGAGAGAAGTAGGGTTTAAAGACCCTTTCTTTCCATTCAATGGGATCTCCTATAGCGTGTAGGGGTGCCACTTGTGTTATGACCCATGAAGAAGAAAGTGAAGAGAATATAGATTAAAACTATTTAATCTTATTTTTGGATGGTATGATCATAAACTATTTTAATTTTTGTAAAATTTATTTTACATGTTAAATTAAAATTATTTCAATTTAAAAGTTTGTTGAATTTAATTAAGAAATTAAATTATCTTAAATGACAAAGAGATCTAGAAATGTGATCTAAAGATCTTAAGTCATTTGCATAAGCTTTAAAGGTCATGGGTTAGCTTGAGTTAGATTTTTAATTGGGTTAGACCTATATTTAGATTAATTAGACTAAAAAGAAAACTTAAATCTAATCGTTAGGTTACCATCTCTTTAGATCTCTCTAATTAGTTAGATTGATAAGTTCATAAATCTAAATAGACCTGATTTGTGTCTAAGATATGTCACACATTAAAGTGAAATCCTCTAAATTATTAGGTCCTTAAAAAGATGAAGTTATAGGGATAACTAAGTCTTAGCCTCCTATTAATTGGATGGTAATGGGTCCAGTAGTTGAGTGATTATCGGCAGACCCAAAGGTCGGATGTTCATCAGGCTATTGAAATTGCCAATTTTAATATGCTGGCTCAATGCGACTCTCTTAATTGTGGTCAGGTGGGTCGACCAAAGTTGGGCTTGACTATTGTTGGTTAGAAGCATTGAATTTTATCATGTTAATGGTTGAACCTAACTGGGACCTTCAATATGAGGCCCAAAGGCCGATTGAAATACACCCTGGGACAAAATTAATTACTAGAAGTTATTAGAGAAGTAATCAGTTAAAGAACCTACCTTTAGATGCACATGGGTGGGCCGGCCAAAGTTGGGCTCATGTATTGTTTGTTGGATTCTAGTACCCACTAATGGATTCAAAGTAATTCCTCGGATTGGAGGTAAAAGCTGCCAGTCTAAATAAAATAGTGGGAGAGCCTTTAGACTAAAGTCCATGTCTTTAGAATAATAATTCATATACAATAATAGGTTTTTGGTTTTTCCTTTCAAATAATGTCTACCAACTTGTCTCTCAGATCGTTGCTTGATAATGAAAAACTCATGGGTCCCAACTTTGATAGCTAGTATCGAAGGCTCAGGATTGTTCTAGAGCATGAACGGATCTTTTATGTAATAACAGATCCAGCACTTGAAGTTCCTGCTTCTAATGCTCGGGGTTCGGTCAGAGATACTTATCAGAAATGGCTCTATGATCGGACCACTGTCCGATGTGCAATGCTAGAAATGATGAACGACGAGTTCAGTCACAAATTTGAGGAAGCCCAGCCAGAGAAAATTCTTTAAAAATTGAAGGAATCCTTTGGCACACCAGACGATGTTGAGAGGTACACGGTCTCCTATGCCATCTATAACGCGCGGATGCATGATGGAGCCTCGGTTACTAATCATGTATTGTACATGATTGAGATGATTGATCGCTTGAGCAAACTCGGTTGTTCTTTGCATGAATAGCTTGGGAAAGATGTCATACTGAACTCCCTGCTCCTTTCCTATCTTGACTTTCTTGATCATTATAGAATGAATAGGCATGTAGTAAACTACCATGGTCTACTTGGTTTACTGCAGACTCATGAGAAAGATTACCAGCTCAATAAAGGGATGGTGAATTTAATGGAAGGTTCTTTGGGAGGTCGTCATCCCTTTAAGAAAGAAAGAAAGAAAAAGAAAAATAAAAGGAATAAGGTGCAACATGCTGGGGCCAGTCAGACCAAAAAGGTTAAGGATGATCAGAGTATGGCAGAGTGCTTCTTTTGCAAGAAGCAGGGTCATTGGAAGAAGAACAGTCCTCTTTATATTGCATCTCTTGACCCAAACAAGTCCAAGAAGAGGAAGCAGTAAGGAAATGCTGAACAAGGTATTTATAAGATAACGCCTTGTAGTTTCTCTATCTATAATACTACTAATTGGGTATTGGATACCGAAGTTCAATTCACATATACAATTCTATGCAGGGACTTCAAGTTAGTAAAAGATTCGAGGACGGTGAGGACTCTTAAATGTGAGAAATGAAAGCCAAGTTTTAGTCCTGGCGTTGGGAGTCGTCAAACTTGTTTTCGAGTCTTATACAATCATTCTAAATGAGTATCATTATTGTCCATCTTTCATTTTAAATATCATTTCTATAGGCCAATTGGCCATTTCTGGTTATGAACTATCAATAAAGAATGAAATTTGCAAAATCATTATGAATGGTTATGAATGGATATATGAGTAATGGCATATAACTATCGTCAGCGCCCTAAGATAAACGATATCCTTACCTTTGGCACTGCCAACTAGGTCCATATTAACAAGAACAGGATAAATAGGTTGAGACAAGAAGGTCTACTTGAGGTTAATGGCTTTGAATCATTACCAACCTATGAATATAGGTAAAATGACCAAATTATCTTTTGGTGGAAAAGATGAACGGGCCAATAAAATTCTAAGTCTAGTACATACCAATGTATGCGGACCTATGAATGTCAGTGCCACATTACATTTACAGACGATCTTCCGAGGCATGATTATATATTTTTGATGAGACAAGTCTGAATCGTTTGAAATGTTCAAACAATACCGTAATGAAGTAGAAAAATAAACTAGAAAGTTTATCAAAACCCTTCGATCAGATTAAGGTGGTGAATATCTTTCCAGAGTTTCTGACATATCTTAAGGAGAATGTGATTCTCTCTCAATGGACACCTTCAGGGATGTTAAATGAAGTGTCAAAGGAGGAATCGAACCCTATTAGATAATAAATAAGTCTGTAGACCGTAGGTCTGGACCGGGTGCCTATTTGTAGGATATCCAAAAGAGTCTAAGGGGTACTACTTTTACTTGCCTGAAGAACAAAAATTGTTTGTTAGTTTTAGGACTATCTTTTTAGAAAAGGAGTTTCTTGGTGAAGGAACTAGAGCTATTAAGGTTGAACTTAGTGAAGTTCAACAAGAAGAAAAACTGACACACTTAAGAGACAATATAGAAGCAGATTTGATTAAATCAAACCCAGAGCCCATACAAGAACCATTAAGGAGATGTAGTAGGGTACTACATCAACCGAATAGATACTACGTTTTTTTGGTCCAGGACGGCGATCCTATTGAACTCGATGAAAATAATAAGGATCCAATTATCTATATGAATGCAATGCAGAGGTCTGACTCTGAGAAATGGCTAGAAGCCATGAAATCTAAAATGGAATCTATGGAAATCAACAATATATGAACATTGGTTGATCCACCTAAGGGGATAAAACCCATTGGTGTAAATAGATTTTCAAAAAGAAAAGAGGTATAGATGGGCAGGTAGAGACATATAAAGCCCATCTGGTTGACAAGGGGTATCGTCAATATTATGGTATAGACTATGATGAGACATTTTCTTCCATGGCAATACTCAAATTCATTCGGATTATGCTTGCTTTAGCAGCACACTTTGATTATGAAATCTGACAAATGGATGTTCGAATAGCTTTTCTGAATGGTGAGCTAGAAGAAAGGTGTATATAATACAATCTGAAGGGTTCACATCCACAGATGAGTCAAAAGTGTGCAAGCTTTAAAGATCCATTTATGAATTGAAGCAGGCATCTCGGAGTTGGAATATGTGTTTTGATAAATGTATCAAGACGTATGGTTTTGTTAGAAATAGAGAAGAACCTTGCATTTATAAATGGGCTAATGATTCTGTGATTGTATTCCTTGTGTTGTATGTGGATGACATTCTCTTAATCGAAATGACATTCCAGCGCTACAGGAAATAAAGGTCTTGTTGTCATCTTAATTTTCTATGAAGGACTTGGGTGAAGCCTCTTATATACTTGGTATGAAAATCTATAGAGATAGATCTAGAATGCTTATGGGATTATCCCAATCTACATACATAGACACTTTGCTGAAATGGTTCAGCATGAAGAATTCCAAGAAAGAATATCTCCCAATAGGCCATGAAATTTCTCTCTCCAAAAGGATTGTGTAATAACTCCTGAGGAGAGAAAGCGTATGAGTAGGATTTCATATGCTTCAGCAATGGGTTCTATTATGTACGCCATGATATGTACTAGACCAGACATGGCATATTCACTAGGGGTAGTGAGAAGATACCAGTCTGACCCAGGTGAAGCTCATTGAAAAGTAGTGAAAACTATCCTTAAGTATTTGTGAAATACTAAGGACCAATGGCTAATTTATGGAGAACCTAACTTAAAACTTATGGGGTATACTGACACCAATTTTAGTCAAATAGGGATGACAGCAAGAGTGTGTTAGAAATTTTTTTACCCTAAATGAAGGAGCGATCTACTGAAAAAGTTTCAAGCAGCACACTGTGGCGGTAGTTTGCAAGGCAGAATATATTACGACATCGGATGCAACAAAGGAAGATGTATGATTGCGAAAGTTTCTCGGTGAGCTTGGAGTGACATCCTTCCTAGATTATTTGGTTCCACTATATTATGACAACACTAGAGCCATTGCTCAAGCCAAAAAGCCAAAGTCCCATCAGCGCACCAAACATATTTTGTGCCGCTATCACCTTGTGTGAGAAATCATAGAGCGAGGTGACATCGACCTTCAGAAGATCGAGAGAAAGGAGAACCTAGCCGACCCATTCACTAAAGCTCTCGGAATCAAAGAATTTGATTACCATAAATGAAGATGGGTATTAGATACTGTTATGAGTGGCTTTAGTCCAAGTGGGAGTTGCTGAAAATTGTGTCCTAAAGCCAATCAACTAACTTGTAGATGATTATGCAAGTTATATATATATATGATATTTAATCAATAACATGTTTATTTAGCGGTTCATCACATTGCATCTTCCTGAAATAAATTCTTTTGTAATGGAGTCCTTAGCCATAATCGATTCAATAAAGAAAGGTTTTATTGAGTGGTTCTTAAAATAGTCGCGACCAAATGATATATAGTTATAGAACAACTATGTATCAAGTATAGGTCATTATATGCTATATGGGTTGGTTGTTCTCTTTACCAAGGAGTGTGGTGATGCTAGTATGACATGCAGGTGAGGTGTATGACATCTCACTGAACGTGACCAATCTGCGAAACACTCTTCTACCAAGAAGTGTTCGCGAAGGGATATGGATATAAGTGTCCCTTTGACTGGAGATCACCATGGTAGCTTACAAGCAATCTACTGTACTTTGGTATTGGACTACCTAAATTTTTAATCCAGTGATAGAAGGTTTCTGGGTGCAGTAAAGTACTTATGGAGTAGTGAGTAGATCAAGATGGAATTGATCCCTCCAAATAGTTTGGAGTAAATGTCTTACTGTATTTTAATTTAACAAAACATTGGCCAGAATAGTCCTTGTAAGAAGTCACAGGACTTGTGAAGTTGAAACACTTTATGGATGAACTTATTAAGGGTTGACAGTTAAACCCTAAGTCATCCTGAGCATTGAGGGTCAAAGGGATGAATAATGTGGTAATCGTATGCTAGAGGTTCTTGATTGTTGTTATGCAATCTTTGGCCTATCTGAACGTCGGGTGTTATTTCTAGATGGCGACTTCGATTAGTATTGGAAGTGTTTCAGTGCTACTAGCTTAGTATTCGAACCTATGGGGTCACACACCATAGGGGATTCTTTCTGACTTGATGATTGAGAAACTAAATGTTAGTAATTAATTAAAGGATTAAATTGCAATACGATTGCTAGCTAGCTCAATTTGATTGAGCTATGAAAATTTGGGTCAAATCAAATAGATTTGGTTTGGGCTCAATTTAGGTAAGCCTAATGTTAACATCCTTATCCGTTTAAATTTAAATTATAAATTTGAATTTTAAACTAATTTTTAAATTCAAGTTTGAATGTTGAATTCAAATTTTAAATTTAAATTTAAAATGGATATTAATGACCTCTTCCCTTATTCATTATCTTCCTTCCTTTTTTTCTCTAGGTTTCCATTTTTTGTGGGGCTGATGATGAGCTTTAAAAGAGGTGACTTTTAGTTGAAAAGGAAGAGAAATGATTTCTTTCTTATCTTCAACCCCTTTTATCTCTACGGTTTTCATTTTTATGGGACTGGTGATTGGCGTAGGCAGTTTTGATTAAAAAAGAAGATGAAGAATTTATTCCTTATCTTTCACCCCTTTTCTCTCTACGGTTTTTATTTTTATGGGACTGGTGATTGGCATTAAAAGGGGCTATTTTTGGTTGAAAAAAAAGATGAAGAATTTATTCCTTATCTTCCACCCATTTTCTTTCCACGGTTTCCATTTTATGAGATTGGTGATTGGCATTAAAAAGGGACGATTTTTGGCTGAAAAAGAAGATGAAGGATCTCTTTCTTATCTTCTAACCTTTTTCTCTCCACCATTTTTATTTTATGGGACTGGTGATTGGCATTAAAAAGGGAGCATTTTTTACTAGAAACGTTGAAAAAGGAAAAGATGGGGAGATAAAAGTTTTTAGGATAAAAGGGATGCTGGCTATAAAGGGGGAAGAAAAAGGTTTTCTCCATAAGAAATCTTCTCCATCTAATTTGATCCTCCATATTCTTTTACAACTCCGAGAGAACCTTGGTGTTGAAAAAAAAAATCTTATTGTCGAAGCCTTGGAGAGAGCTAGCACTCCGAAGAGGCTGGTCAGAACCAGAACCCCGGTGTGGATCACCTGTAGAGGCCATACACCTTTGTGTGGCTTGCAAAAGCATTATCTAACGCTGCCTTTTATTGATGCGAGAGTCGTTAAGCATCCAAAGATAAAAATTTTATAGTTACTGGTGACTTAGATATGATCTAAGGCACTAAGCCATAAACATACATATGATCTATGTTATTTGTATTTACATAGATTTGATCTGTGTACTTTTTTTATATACTTTTATATATAATTTTTATATCATGATTCTATTGTAGGATGATATTGGATTAGATCCAATATTTTATTGCTTCCATTGCTTATGTATTTTATAAAATTTTAAAATGCATACCTGTGGCCTACAAATAGATTAACTAACACAGGTGGCCACCATAGTTTCCTCCACCGCCCAACGGCTGACCATCCGCTACCACCGACGACCACGAGGCAAGTGCCCTCTTTCTCTCTAGTTTAAATATCTCTTGTTCTCTCTCTCTCTCTCTTTGTAGCTCTGTTGCTATTTGTTTTGAGTTTTAGGACATAATCCCTAGCAACCCAAGGTTAATGCATTGAGACTATATTGCAAATATCTATTTCACCAGCTAATCTTGTGAAGGAAAAAATCCACGGCAAAAATAAACCTTTTTAATTCTGTGCTCCTTCATTGTACCAAACAAAAAGCTATTTCATTTCATACTCCATACCTAACCAATCTACATATCATGATGCTGTTCCAAAATAAACAAACTTTCCTTCACCTATCTTTATTTTTCCCGATACATTTTTCTAAACAATTTGAATAAGTTTTGCTGGTAGATCTCATTCTGATGGTATTTGTTCTCTGATAAAAGAATAAAAGAAAAGTTGATAAATCTGGCCAAACAATAGTTATCATATTGGTGGGGGCATCAGGATCAGATAGAGGTTTCTGAGCTCATTACGAATTTTTTACTTTATGTTAGTTTGACTTTAAGTACTATAATCAAGTTTTATTAGTATGAGTCCAGTAATTTTATTTGAGTCAAGTATGAGTCCAGTAATTTTATTTGAGTCAAGTCAAGATTTATTGAATCAAAATGTAAGAAGTTGAAGACCCAAGATCATGAAGGACCACATTCAGTGTGCCACCTCAACCCCACATGGAATCCAGTTAAAGTAGGTGCCATCTACTCAATTAGGGCATCCCAAGATTTTTATAAAGTTATCTCAGCATAAAAGGAAGCAAATAAGCCCCCTATGGAAGATGACTTGCTGCCTACTCCTTATGAAAAGAAGAATATAGTGCCATCCCTTGATCTCTTTTCCTTGTTTCAAGATGCCGCTTATTTTCTTATTTGAAAAAGCTATCCCCAAATCTCTTTTTCGTATTTCAAGATGTCGTCTATCTCCTTATTTGAAAAATATTCTCTGATCTTTTTTATTATTTTAAGATGCCGCCTATCTCCTTATTTGGGAAAGATATTCCCTGATCTCTTTTCATTATTTCAAGATGCCGCCTATCTCCTTATTTGGGAAAGATATCTCCTGATCTCTTTTTCTTATTTCAAAATGCCGCCTATCTTCTTATTTGGAAAAGCTATCCTCTAATCTCTTTTTCTTGTTTCAAAATGGCGCCTATCTCCTTATTTAGAAATAATATAGCGCCCTTATTTTCTTTTTTTTTTCATATAATTCAAGGGTTAGGGTTTATTATAAAAATCCCTTCCTTCTTCTTGTAAAGGACAATTGATGATTAATGAAAAAGAGTCTTCTTCTTCTATTTTTCTGTGCTCTTGAGCATTGACACTCCGTAAGGGAGAGGATGAGAGACCCAACAAATATCCGTTCCAATACCCGTTCCAAGCATCCCAGCCTCAGGATGCTAAGGTATGGCGATCCTTAGATAAAGTCTTTTTGCCTCCAAAATCATCTAAAGAAAAGCCAAAACATCTATGGCAGCATAGCTTCGTCTTTTAAGCGCTCATTCCAAGAGCCATGTGATCTAATCTTTTAAGACAAAGACCATCATTGCCTGGTAATCAGACCCATCCCTCCTCATAAGTTCTATTTTGTTGAAGAAAGAGCATATTCTAAGTAGTGGTTCCTTAATCGTAGAATCTTATTTTCTTTATTACTTAGTGAATCATGTTCTACGGGTAGTTACTTTACCCTTCGTATATTCATCCTTAGTTTTGTTCTTACTCATTTCGAAAAGTAAAGCATCTTAAAATATGAATCATTGCTCTATGTTAATCTCTTGCATGGTACATACCGCATCACATATCGCACTTGTTTCCTACATTAAACTAAGAAATTAAGGTTGCCCTAATTTTCATATATCCTAAAATTTTGGTCATTTACCCCTTTGTCACTGTTCACAATAAAAAAGTACATTCATGACCAGCAATCAACTAATCTCACCAAAAATTTTATTAAAGAATCAAACTAGATGCCGCATATCATGTAGAACAAAATAATGATCAAGGGAATAAATGTTTTGTCTTGAAATAATGTGTAACATGGTTCTTGCAGAGGGTAATAATATTATTAGTTGTAGTAAATATGTTAATCTTTTTATTTTTATTTTTTTGTTTGGTGGGGGGCAGGGACCCTATGTACATAATATATTTTCGTATCTTGCTTAAAGAGAGAAAACCTACCAAAGGCACCATAGTTTATTGAGGCAAGACATGTCATTTATCTGCAAACTTGACTATATATACTTTTCTGCCAACATCATTTACATGCCATGAAACATTATTTATAGCTCTTTGTGGTACTGTTAGAATTCACCTTTTCTTGCAAGCACATTCTTGACTAGCGTTGGGAACAATTGGCCCTTCTTAATACTAGATATACCCAAGGTTTTAAGTGTTGCATGTACATGCAGTGGCATTCTGTGTCAGTACCTGACACGTGCCATATACTAGCACCAGGTGTGCCAGATCATGCTGTTCCAATGTTTGGTACTTGTCATGCACTAGCATGCAGCCATACCATGTTGCATCTAGGATAAGCATAATAAGTGCTTGTCCATTTCTTTTGGCACAGCAGGTGCTTTACTTCATGAATTCACCCTTTTGTTCCTTTGCCAAACTATCTATTATGAGAATACTTTAACTAATTTCACTGCTTAAGATATTGATCATCAGTTCACGTGGAAGAAATTGAAAACATGCATTTCTTGCTCTGCATGATTAGGTAGTTATTCTCATCAAAGCCTTGGCTGCCATGCAATAGTACATCCTTTTGTGTGAGAATCCATTAGCTAATTCTCCCACTTAGCTTGCAGAAAAACTAAGAAAGTAACATAAGAACAAAAGGAAGTTCATTTATCTACTCACTTTAGATAAATAACACTTTAAATAATTGCATCTACTCACTTTAAAATGTTCTAATGATGTTGCATAGTAATGATGTTGCATGTGCTAATGATATTATATATTTAGATTTTCACATTACTATTTATTCTCACATATACCTATGCTACTAAATGTTGAACACTTATGATGATGAAATATGTACAAAATGTTTGGCTGTTTATTTGATACTGTAATAGCTTTCTAGATAGCTTTTCTAGATGAGGCTCCGATCTGTGATGCATATTGGATAAAAGTTGGTTGTTTATCGGTCATTTTATCCTAAAATAAATAAAAGTTGGATAAATAAACCAAGATATACTAAAGAATATTTAGGAGTTCATAATTTTATTAAATTTGATATGGATAAAAGTAGTTTGAATGAAAAGACTTCATGTTTATGCCAACAATGTGTTAATAGTTCTTGTCTAGTTCCATAAACTGTTGAATAACATTTAATATGGAATGGCTTTGCAAGAGGTTATACTGAGTGAGTTTTTCATAGAAAATTTATGTTGCCAATATCAAGTAATCAACCCTCGTCTGATCTTAGTCGAGTAATATGCAATATAATCTTGTAGGAGATGATATGACGGGTTTGATCATAGATGCTTTTCGACATGGTGTTCAAAACTTTGAAGATTTAACTAATACACATGAAACAACTGGAATATGTGATGGTTCTACATTTATCGAGGAGCAGATGCAACCATCAACTATTGAGACAGCTCGGTATCATAATTTAATTAAAGATGCAGATGAATAATTATATATAGGCTGTTTAAAATTTTTTAAGATTTCTTTTCTTATACATTTATTCCATATAAAATATATGAATGGCTGGTTCGGAAAGAGTTTTACCATGCTTCTCAAGTTACTAAAGGATGCATTTCCAGAAGGCACTGGTTTACCATCTTATTATTATGAAGCAAAGAAAGTCATCAACAAATTGGATCTTGGATATCAAAAAATTCATAGTTATCCGAAAGACTATATACTATATTATGGTGGAAATGCAGATCGAGAGTCATACAATGTATGTGGATCTTTACAATAGTCAACTCATGATGAGGATGATGTAATGAACAAAACAAAAAAATTGGCGAAGGTATTGCATTATTTTTCTCTTATTTCTCGATTGAAGAGACTATATTCATCATCAAAAATAGCTTCATTAATGAGATGGCATGATGAAGGGCGTACAAAGGATGAAATGTTAAGACATTCAATATATAGTTTAGCATAGAAAGCATTTAATACTAGGCATTCTGATTTTGCCTTTGATATTTATAATGTTCAGTTGGGTTTAGCTTCAGATGGCTTCAATCTTTTTTGGACTCTAAATTCTACATATAACACTTAACCAGTTGTTCTAATACCATATAATTTACCATCATGGTTGTGTATGGAACAATACTCACTTATCTTGTCAATGGTTATTTCAGGTAATAAAGGTCCAAAAAATATTAATATTTTTCTACAACCTTTAATAGAGGAATTGAAATAGTTGTTGGAAGGTGTCAATGCAATTGATGCTTCAATGACGAAACATTTAAACTACGAGCAGCTTTATTACTATTAACAATTTTTCAACATATGCCAATTTATCTGGCTGGAGTATAAAGGGATGAGTTACATGTCCTTGTGCAGATTTGACATATTCAATTTAGTTAAAACATGAAGAAAAATTTTGTTATATGGGACATCATCGATGGTTAGAACCAAATTATCTGTTTCATTTTCAAAAAGATTTATTTCATGGTACCATGGAATTGAGATGTGCACCTATTCCACCTTCTGGAATTAATGTTCGTAGATAAATGAATTTCATCAGTTATATATATGATAAATTTTTGAAGTCTTCTAAAAAAAGAGGAAGAAATGATCAAAAGGATTGTTAGAAGAAGTGACAATTGGGGGTATGGATGCACATGTATTTAAAGATCCTAATAATTTTTTTAAAAAAAAATAAGAAAGATGTACAGAAAACATCTACAAATCAGCCTAGCAAACATTTATGGAAGAAAAAGGTATCTTCTTTGACTTATCTTATTAGGAACATAATCTTATTTGACATAATCTTGATGTCATGCACATAGAGAAGAATGTTTGTGATAATTTGCTTGGAACATTGTTGAATCTTGATGGAAAGACCAAAAATAATATGAAGGCATGATTGGATTTAAAAGAATTGGGAATCTGACTGAAGCTTCATCCCAAAATGCTTGCTAATGATAAAATTTATTTGCCTCATGCATCTTATACAATGTTCACTCAAGAAAAAATAATTTTTTGATAATATTAAAAAATATTAAAGTACATGATAGATATGCATCAAATATTTTAAGGTGTGTGCATCTTAAAGATATGAAAATTTCTAATCTCAAAAGTCATGATGGTCACATATTGATGCAAGATATCTTTCCAATAGTTTCAAGATCAACAGTGCCTAAACAAGTTCTTGCAGTTATAATTCGGTTATCATCATTCTTTAGGGCATTATGTTCAAAAGTTATTTATCCTAGAGAGCTTGATCAGTTGGAGTCTGATATTGTGATTACACTTGTCAGATGGAAAAGATTTTTTCTTCTGGATTTCTTACTATTATGGTATATCTACTCATTCACTTAGCTTCGAAAGTCAAGCTTGGTGGATTGATACACTATAGATGGATGTATCCTATTGAGAGGTACACTATAGAATTTGATAATGCAGTTGATTGGTAAACTATAATTTTTAATAAAAGTAGCACCATAATTATATTTGTTTATAAATTTATTTATTTTGTAGGTATCTTATGCGATTGAAAGATTATGTACGAAACAGAGCCTATCTAGAGGATTCGATTGCAGAAGGATATATTGCTAAAGAGTGTTTGATATTTTGTTCAAAATATCTTCAAGGTGTAAAGACAGTATTTAATATACCTTAATGGTATAGTAATTTCGTAGATAATACAGAATTGTATAAGTTTTCAACTGTTGGTAGAGTAATGGAAAAAATTGAAAGTATTATATTGGATCAAAAATCAATGGCACAAACAATCATTATGTGTTACTCCATAGTGAAATAATAGTCTGACTATCATAGGTTAGTATAATTTATTGCATTTCAAGTTTAAATATCATATCTTATTTTGTGTTCTAAATGAACAAAGTAAATTTTATGCAACGAATTTTTAATGTCTCAGCGACAAGCTAATCATAACACTCGACCTAATCCAAGGATTGAGCAGCGATGGTTAGTCAAGTTATTTCTTACATGGCTTTCCAAACAGGTTTGACATATATTTAAAGAATATATGGGTAGATTTAACATCGAATAACTTGTTAACATTCCTTATTTATTTTTTAGGTATCAACGATGATGGAGAGAAATTATTCAGATATATTAATAGCCCTAGCTCAAGGATCTAATAAAGTTGTCAATAGATATAATGATTTCATAATTAATGGTTTTAAATTCCATACTAAGATCATAAGAAATTTAGAAAAACATAGAATAGTGATGTTATGGTGGAAGCAGATGAAAAAACTTATTATAGTGCACTTAAAGATATTTATGAGTTAGATTACTATAGAATCTTTAAAGTCATATTATTTAGATGTGATTGAGGTTTGAAAAAGATGCAAATGGATTTACACTTGTAAATTTTACAAGGTTGATACATACTGGTGTCTTATTAAAGGATGATCCATTCATTTTTTTCCTCTCAAGCTTGTCAAGTATTTTTTTACAAGATGCAAAAGCTAAAGATTAGGCTACTGTTATTAAAACAAAACTTAGAGACTTATATGATATAGAAAAGCAGCTGAAAGATGATGAAGATGATGATACTTATATGCATTCCATACCATTCAATTTTGTACCAGTTGATGATGCATATGCTACAGTATCCTTGGTTAGGATGGAATTTGAAAGAAATGCTAATGCTTGATTCTTATTGATATTAAATTTTGTAATGTATGTAATTTGTAGTAATTATTATATTAAATTAATATTTATCTTTACTAATTCTGACTCTAATGTAAATGATAGGTGACATTATGTTGCGCTCGCGACGATTTGATAGTGTGCAGTTCCAGCACTCACGGATAGAGGCCAGCACTTCTGCTTCAGCACAGCAGGTAGAGGCAGGTACTTCTTTGACGTAGCAGGTTCATGCCGGTCCTTCAGTATTAGACATTGCATCCAGTTCTTCGACATATCGATCTACTGCAAGACCATCATCCTTGGGGTAGCATGATCCTACTGTCGATGTAGCACATGATGATAAGCTACACATTTAGGATAATTTATTTTTTTATTTTTTTTGATAAAATTTCTTTATACTTCTTACTATAGTTTACTTATATCTATTTTTATGCAGAAGAATCTGAGAGGGTTATACGCAGACATGGGCCCATAGTAGTATGGAATATTTGGTCGATGCACGAGGGTGAGAAGATAATGGTTGAGTGCAATCAGCTTGGGCAGTTGAGTTCCTTTTTAGGGACAGTTACACGGAGGTATCCGCTTTGTCCATTGAGTTATGCAAAGTGGAATAACATGCTTCCAATGTATAAAGTTGAAATTCTACCAGTTGTATAGGTAAAAAATGGAATACAAACATTTCTTATTTTACATAGTTGATATATTATGCTATGTTTTATATTCTTTCAGTAACAATACTTTGTATCGACATGGAATTAGATGATTGATATATGGATAGATTTTATATTTCTTTATTTTGTTTTAGTGTCTACATGATTATTTCAAACATTTATTTGACTTAACAATTATTTTCTGTTGCAATCCAAGTTTGTACTCCCACCATTCTCTCATGATTTTATACTGAAGTCTCTCAACTGAAAATGGAAAGAATATAAAGCACATTTGAAAATGAAGTACAAGTTGCTGGATATGATTGAGGAGTAGGTAATTGGTACTTGTCCTTCTGATGTATCCCCTCATCAGTGGATGGAGTTGGTTCATTACTAGTTCTCTGAGAAGAGATAGGTATCTTATGATTTAATCTTTTAAGACACTTTATTAAAATATTTAATTTTATTGTACATTATATATATATATATACACTTTACTTTTAGGATATAATAAGTTATTTATTTGATTTTGCAGACATATTCTGATATTAGTAGAGCTGCACGATCAGCTCTGTCTGTTCCTCATACATTGGGATCCAAAAGTTATAAGCGAGTCAGACAAGAGTTCGTATGTTCCTTAAACTATAAACTTATATTTTTTCTTATACATATATAGATTTTAATGAAACCTAAGCTACGTATCGTGGATGATGTTTCGCGATACGTATCATGGACGATGTATCGCGATACGTATCGTGATACACATGAGTATCTCAATACACATAAGTATCGCAATACACATATGTGTATCGCAATATTTATGTATAATCATGATACTTAAATTATTTATAAATTATAATTTTTCTTATAGATAGATGAGCATGGGAGGGAACTCGGTGAGGTGGAGTTTTACATGACTCATATTCACTATGATGACACTTTTGTTAAAAATGAGTCGAGAGACTTACATGTAATTATTTATTATAATTTATTTTATGCAACGATTTTAATTTGATTTTGTTAGTCATTAATATATAACTAATTTTTTAAATTAATACAAGTAAGAGCTACATCTCTTATTGCTAAGCGTGTCAATGTCTCTACAGCATCTATGCAGAGTAGTCACATCGAGGTTGAGGTATTTACGAAGCTGGTGGGGCTGGAGCACTATGATCGAGTAAGGAGTTAAGAAGTTAAGTCACCCCCCACTTAGTTATCTGTGGTGAGTAGATATACATGTGATGTTGCAAATGGTGCTCAGGATGCACGTGTTCGTAGACTTAAGCAGGAGATAGAGGAGATGTGACAAAGCCATGTCGTCGACAGAACAGCAATGGATTTCATGAGAGAGCACATTAAGTGGCTTACATATATCGTACAGATGTTTATTCCACATCAGATAAATATATATATGTTATTAAATATATATTTCTATATTAATTAATTATTTATTTAATATAATATCATTGATGGTTTTGCAAATTAAACATATTTAATTTTTCTTATAGGCTTCTGCAGCATCATATACTCGCGGATAGAGTGATGGCCTTCCTTTTGTATATCATTGATCTTGGCTTTTCTTATTTTATATCTTCTATTTCATGTATTTTTAAATTTTGTTAAACTTTAAATTATAACAAACTTTCTCATAGTGAAATATTATAACGAAATTTATATTTGAAATTTTAATTTGGTTATAAAAAATGCATGTAATGTAATTTTATTTTTGTTATGATTGTAGTATATAGATTCAATATAAATTTATATAGATTTTGATTTTAAAATAATTTATATTATTTTTAAAAAATTAAAAGACTTGTTGATGATGTTTTATTAAAACATTGGTAAATTTAAATTTTTTGAAATAATTTTTTTTGATGTTTATTAGCATCAAGAAACTTTTTTTTATGTTTTCTTTTGTCAGAATTGTAGCGTGCTAGATGAATAACAGGATTGATGGGGCAATAAGCCTCATAGGCAATGGTGATTGTACTCAGGTCGAATGCCCCACTCGGCCACGGCATTAGCCTCGGTGTCGGACTCCACTCGGTCACGACGTCGACCTCGGTGTTGGTGTTAGGGTCCCCGGTCAAGGACTCCAAAACATTCACCAACTCCTCCGCGCAATCCGCTCCAACACCACAATCGATCCTCTCAACCATTTCAGTAACACACGAGCGTGGTAATTAGGATCTAACACACAAGAAATGAAGAATGCCTCACTGTTATTACGAAGAACATGGTCTCAGAATTATCAGTCCTTCAAACCACCAGAACACAAGAACACTCGTACAAGGGTTATTAGCCCAAGCACGCCCAAACTTAAGAGGTTATCAGGCCCCAAGTTTACTGGCATAAATGTACCTATGCCTGGCCAACATTCATAAGCTCTCTAAGCTTACAAAACACAACTCCCTACCCTATTGCTCCTGAGGAGTGCTTATATAGGCATCCTCAGGAGCTTCCAAAATCCTACCAACCCAATCAAATCAAATCTAGATCAAATCTTCAAGATTCTAAGGAAACAATTCGAAACAATTCCTAGAATCAAGGAGATTTGACGATACATGCCTAAAACAACTTAACTGAAAAGGAAACTAATCTTCTAGAGTTTAGGAGAAACATCCTAAATCTAGAAGATATGATTTATTCAATCACTCCCCATAAGGAAATCAATCTCTGAAGATATCTCCATAATGCACTTGATCTCGCCGTCGTCCGCCGCCCTACACGGTGGCGCCGCCGCCATTCTCCTCCATGGGTGGTGATGCTCCTCCGACTCTCAGGCCATGCTCGTTACATCCCGCTCGGTCACCGCTAAGACTGGTGGTGCTCCGTCGCTGGAGGTGGCTGCTGTGGGTATGTTAGGGGCGCCCATAAGTGTCACTGGGGCCGCATCTCACAACTTATCCTCCCCGTCGTGGCCGTGTAGGCCATGGTCTTCGCTTGGGATCCTTTCATTCCCCCTTCCATTAAGTGTACCCTTGTCCTCAAGGGTAAATTGTGGGAACCTTAAGGCTATGTCATCATAATCCTCCCAGGTTGCTTCCTCTCTAGGTAGCCCTCTCCATTGCACCAATACTCTTCAGATCTTCCTTCTAATCCTCCCACGTGGCACCATTTTGTATTCAAGAATTGTTGCGGGCTGTAGTAGCATTCTACCTTCCTCATCGAAGGAAGGCAATTCCTCTACAATCAAGCTAGGATCCCCAACTCATCTCTTGAGGAGAGACACATAAAACACTGGATGAAGTCTTGAGGTTGGTGGTAATTCCAGCCGATACGCAACTTCTCCGACACGGGCAGCCACTTTAAATGGCCCATAGTACCTTTTCTCTAGCTTGTAGCTTGCCTTTCTCTTCATTGTCTTTTGGCCATAGGGTTGAAGCTTCAAGTACACAAAGTTCCCGGGCTCAAACCCTTCTAGCCTTCTCCTTTTATCATAATATTTCTTCATGCTCGATTGGGCCTTCTTAAGCTCCATCTTTGCCTTGGCTAGTATCTCGTCTCTAGTGATCAAGGCTTCCTCCACTTCCGCATTCTTAGCCGTACCCCTCTCATAAGCCACCAAGGTAGGAGGCTTCCTTCCATACACCACTTCAAATGGGCTAAGTATGATGGAAGAGTGGTATGTTGTATTATACCAATATTCCGCCCATGACATGTAGTCCATCCATCTTGCTTGCTCATCATGGCAATAGCATCTCAAGTATTGTTCCAATGTACGGTTGACCACCTCTGTTTGGCCATCGGTCTGCGGATGGTATGAAGAACTTGTCTTCATTTTGCTCCCTTGCAGTGCAAACACTTCCTTCCAAAAGGAGCTCATGAACACCCGATCCCGGTCCGTAACAATGGTTCTAGGGAAACCATGGAGCTTCACCACGTTGTCCACAAAGGCCTTAGCCACACTCTTCATTGTAAATGGATGCTTAAGGGGTATGAAGTGAGCATACTTACTTAAGCGATCCACGACCACCAAGATCACTTCGTACCCTTGACTTGCGGGCAAGCCCTCCACAAAATCCATGGACAAGTCTTCCCATATAGCTTCCGGTATGGGTAAGGGCTGCAAGAGACCCGTAGGGGCCTTCGTATCATGTTTGGTCTTTTGACACACGTCACATTCCGCCACCCACTTCTTCACACTTCTCTTTAGGCCCTCCCAATAGAAGAAATGCTTGATCCTCATATAGGTCCTAAGCCATCCCAAATGACCACCTTCTTTACTATGGTGGAAGTGAGTGAGAATCTCCTTCCTCAGGTTTGGTACGTCGGGCACATAGACATAGGACTTGTAGTAGATAAGCCCATCACGCCATTTGAATTCGGTCACCCCATTACATGGACTCTCAAGCTTCTCTATGATCTCTTGAGACCTTGCATCCAACTCCACGGCCTCTCTAAGCTTGTCCCATATCCTCCATTTAGCTCCACTCAAGGCCATATGTTCAGCCTCATCTTCATACAAAGTCCACATCATTGGGCTTCCCTCCTTCCTTGACAACGCATCAACCACCTTATTCTCCTTACCGGGCTGATATATAATGTCATACTCGAATCCCAGAAGCTTCACAAGAAACTTCTGTTGCTCTGGCGTCACGATCTTTTGTTCTAGCAAGTGTCTTAATGCTTGTTGATCGGTCACTATAGTGAACTTTCTTCCCAAGAGGTAAGGTCTCCACACCTTACCGCATGCACAACCGCCAACATTTCTCTTGCATAAGTGCTCCATGCTTTCTTCATTGGCCCTAAGGCCTTGGAGATATAAGCTATGGGCCTCCTTTCTTGAGCTAGTACCGCCCCAATCCCTTCTCCACTTGCATCAGTATATACTTCAAATGGTTTCTTGAAGTCGGGCAAGGCCAAGACGGGTGTCTTGGTCATGGCTCTCTTCAAGTTCTCAAAAGCTCTCCTTCCATCTTCGGTCCACTCGAAGCCCTCCTTTTTTAGCATGGAGGTAAGTGGCTTGGCTATCAATCCATAGCCTTGCACGAACCTTCGATAGTAGCCTGTCAAACCAAGGAATCCTCGTAGAGCCGACACATCCTTGGGTAAGGGCCAATCCACCATAGCTTCCACCTTCCACTAGTCCACTTTTACTCCTTGGCCCGATATGATGTGGCCAAGGTACTCCAGCTCTTCTTGCATAAAGGCGCATTTGGAAGCCTTGATGAAGAAGTGGTGCTCCTTCAAGATCATCAATACTCGCTCCAATTGCTCCAAGTGTTCCTCCACATTCTTCGAGTACACCAAGATGTCATCGAAGAATACTAATACAAACTTCCTCAAGAATGGCTTAAATATGGCATTCATAGCCGCTTGGAAAGTTGAGGGGGCATTGCACAGCCCAAAAGGCATCACTAGGTACTCATAGTGGCCGGAATGAGTCCTAAATGCCGTCTTGTGGGTATCTTCCTCTTTCATCCGGATTTGATGGTATCCAGCCCTTAAATCCAGCTTGGTGAACACATGAGCCCCATGCAACTCATCAAGCATCTCGTCCACTGTTGGTATGGGAAATCTATCCCTCACTGTTGCCTCATTCAATGCTCGGTAGTTGGTGCAAAAATGCCAACTTCCATCCTTCTTCCTCACAAGCAACACCGGTGATGAAAAGGGACTAGTGCTTGGTCGAATCAAGCCACTAGCCAACATCTCCTCCACTTGTCTTTCGATCTCACCCTTTTGAAAGTGAGCATACCGGTATGGTGGCACATTCACCAGTTTGCTCGCATCTTTCAGCACAATGCGATGATCAAATTCCCTACTTGGTGGTAATAAGTAGGTACCTCCAATACTCCCTTGTGTCTTTCTAAAACCGTCTTCACACCTTGGAGCAGCTCCTCATTTCCATCACTATGCTTCTCTTCTTGCCCTTCATCTCTTCGGTTTTGGCCCATCACTATGGCGAAGCAATGAGCCCCACTCTTGCATAGTTTCTCAAACATATTGGCCTCGCAAGGCCTTGGCTCTTTTGATGCTAGAGCTGTCCACGTCCTCTTCTTCCCTCCAAGCTTGAACTCCATAGTCATCTTCTCATAGTCGGTGACGACCTTGCCAATGCCTCTTAGCCATGCATTGCCCAAGACAACATCTAGCCCCACCAATGAGAGTACGTGAAGATCAGCCGCTATACGGATGCCTTGGACATTCATCTTCACGGTTCGCACTACCATCTCGCACCTTAGCTTTTCCCGTTTGCCACCTTCACATCGAATGGCTCTACTTCTTTCCCATGCAATCCCACCTTAGAAAGGATGCGGGAATTGATGAAGTTGTGGGTAGACCCACTATCCACCAATAATGTCATTTCATGCTTGCCAACCCAAGCCATAAGTCGCATGGTTGAGGGCTTTTGTACGCCGGACATGGCATTGAGGCTCAACTCGGCTTCCTCACTTTCCTCATCGCTAGAAGACTCCTCATGCCCGTGCTCTTCCTCACTTGTCTCCCCCAATTGCTCCTCCTCTATCCCAATCATACACATGACCTTGGCTTTCTTGCATTGGTGATCACGGCTCCACTTTTCACCACATTTGAAGCATAAGCCCTTCTTTATGTACTCATCAAGCTCCTCACGACTAAGCTTATTGACTTCCTTCCCTTTGCTCCTTGAATCTCCCGTAGTCCCCTCCTTTCCTTTCCAAGACCCCGTGGAATACAAGGGTTTATAAACCTTGTTAGCCACTTGGTCCTTGACGTGTCTTTTCTCGAAGTGATGACTTTCTTCAAGGATTTCAGCCATCCTCATTGCTTCTTGCAGCCTAGTGGGCTGCTTCAACTTGAGCTCCTTGGCAATCCATGGTTTTAGACCATCCACAAAGTGCCGATAAGTGCCTCCTCAGACCAACCCCTCACCAAGGTTTGGAGTTATCGAAATTCCTCCACATACGCATGCACCTTTCCATCTTGCTTGAGCTTAGCTAGCTGGCCATGATGGTTGATAATGGGCGAAGGCCCAAATTGCATAAGTAGCTCCCTCTCGAATGCCGTCCACCCGAGCCTTCTTCCTTTCTTCTCATATTGGACCCGTATCCATCTCCACCATTTGCTTGCCTTCCCATTAAGGAAGAAACATGATGTGGCCACTCTCTCTGTCCTTGGTACTTCATATATATGAAAATAGTTGTCCGCCTTATCGAGCCACTCATGAGGGTCACCACCATTGAACTTAGGAAAGTCAATTTTTGGTCTCCTTGGTCCTCGGTTGTTAAACCGATTTCCATCATCATCTTCATAGTCACCTCCATGGTAATGTGGCCTTCTAGGTCCTCGGTGGTTAAACCGATTTCCTTCATCTTCATCATGATAGTGGTGGTCTCTTCTCGGTCTCTCATGTCTTCTAGCATCTTCATGGATCCGGCCATAGGGCATTTCTTCCCCATACCGACTCCCACCGAATTTTTCCTCCGTCCTTGCATGGTTATCAACATCACGGTCAGACTCCTCCTCTCGCAGCCATCTTTCCACTACCTCGTGCTCATTCTCCACACGCCCGCCCAATCTAAGAGGTTGCCTTGGTCTAGGCTCTCCCCTTGTGGACTTAGAAATGTGAGTTTCCCTCCCATCAACGAGTTGCTCCTCTTCCACCCTTGGGGTTTGTCCGCGGTTGGCCCCATTCGCTCCTCCAAGTCTTGCCAATATTGCTTGCAAGTCTCGTCTCATGCCTTCCATCGCCTTTATGTTCTCCTCTGTAGCATTAGTGACGAAAGTGATGGCTCCTTGCATGTGAGTCATGTTGGTGGTAGTCTCCGTCATCTGCTCCTTTATCCAAAGAGTGGATGACTCCAAAGCTTCAAAGCGGTCTCGGTTGGATGGAAAAGTACTTGATCCGGCCTCCATTGGAATATGGGCTGCAACAACAAGTCCAACCTTGGGTTCTCTCCAAAATGAAGATCGAACCCCCTCCCACGAAGAACTTTGCACGGACAACTTCCGACGTTGGGTTCTCTCCAGAAGAAGATCGAACCCCACCTCAAATAATAACTCCAACAAGAACAAACAACTTCTAACTATAACAATCTCAACGAAGAGAATCAAAGTAAGGTTTGCTCGTGATTACCCGCTTGAAGCGTAGAGATCTTCAAGCAACTCATCTCAATGAAAGCACCAATTTGTTAGGGTCCCCGGTCAAGGACTCCAAAACATTCACCAACTCCTCCGCGCGATCCGCTCCAACACCACAATCGATCCTCCCGAACCATTTCCAATAACACACGAGCGTGGTAATTAGGATCTAACACACAAGAAATGAAGAATGCCTCACTGTTATTACGAAGAACGTGGTCTCAGGATTATCAGTCCTTCAAACCACCAGAACACAAGAACACTCGTACAAGGGTTATTAGCCCAAGCACGCCCAAACTTAAGAGGTTATCAGGCCCCAAGTTTACTGGCATAAACGTGCCTATGCCTGGCCAACATTCATAAGCTCTCTAAGCTTACAAAACAACTCCCTACCCTATTGCTCCTGAGGAGTGCTTATATAGGCATCCTCAGGAGCTTCCAAAATCCTACCAACCCAATCAAATCAAATCTAGATCAAATCTTCAAGATTCTAAGGAAACAATTCGAAACAATTCCTAGAATCAAGGAGATTTGACGATACATGCCTAAAACAACTTAACTGAAAAGGAAACTAATCTTCTAGAGTTTAGGAGAAACATCCTAAATCTAGAAGATATGATTTATTCAATCACTCCCCACAAGGAAATCAATCTCTGAAGATATCTCCATAATGCACTTGATCTCGCCGCCGTCCGCCGCCCTACACGGTGGCGCCGCCGCCATTCTCCTCCATGGGTGATGATGCTCCTCCGACTTTCCAGGCCATGCTTGTTACATCCCGCTCGGTCACCGCTAAGAATGATGGTGCTCCGTCGCCGGAGGTGGCTGCTGTGGGTATGTTAGGGGCGCCCATAAGTGTCACTGGGGCCGCATCTCGCAACTTATCCTCCCGTCGTGGCCGTGTAGGCCATGGTCCTAACTTGGGATCCTTTCAGTTGGCCTCTACTCGGCTTCGGCGTCGGCCTCTACTCAGCCCTCGGTGTCAAACTCCTCGAAGTCGGCCTCTACTTGGCCTCCTTGGTGTCGGCCTCTACTCGGCCTCGGCCTTTACTCAGCCTCCTTGGTGTCGGCTTCCTTGGACTCGGCCTTCTCTACTCTGCCTCTTCAGTGTCGGCCTCCTCTGTCTCAGCCTTCTCTACTCAACCTCGGTTCTCGTTGGCCTCGGCTTCCTTCTATTCCCTTGCATGAAGCCGTGCATGACTCCACGGATTGAGCCCCCTGTTGCTACCTCCCAACACCGAGCCTAGCTCTGGCTCCACATCACCAAGCCCAGGATCATGCTGCCCGACTCCCTTCTCTCGGGCACCCTCGGCTCCTAGTTTACTCCCGGCGGCATCATCTCGGTTTTCTTCATCCCAGTCGGCGACATCCTTCCGAACTCCTGACACAACCTTCGGACCTTCCCGACTCGGACACCTTTGACTTCCTCCTAAGTTCTGCGACAGCACAGCTGGCTGTCCCATTCCCGGCCACGGACGACCCCTGCTCCTAGTTTCGACCACGATCAGCTCCCGGCCACCTTCAGACTCGGCTCTCTATTTCAGACTATGTTCCAGATCTATCCCTAGCTCCGGGCTTTTGACTCCACGATCAATCGATCATGCCTTTCTTCACCTCGGAGCAAGATTCAATATCCATGCTTGGAAGTGATGGCTCGACAGACTTGGTGACTGTGGGCACGACCATCACGCACTACAAGAAAATGTCAAAATAGTGACAAAATTAGTGATGAAAATTTTTGTCACTAATTGTGACGGTTTAGTAACAAAATAGTGACAAAAAAATTAAAATCAGTGACGATTAGTTTTTTCGTCACTAAACTGTCACTAAATTAGTGACGGACTATCACATCCGTCACTAATTTAGTGACGGATTGCCCTTTCGTCACTAATCCATAACAAATTAGTGACGGAAGAGTAATCCATCACTAACTTGGTGATGGATTGCTTTTTCATCACTAATCCGTTACAAATTAGTGATGAATACAATCGTCACTAATTAGTGACGAATTATTTTCCAACACTAATCCATCAAAATTAGTGATGGATGGAAAATCCATCACTAAATTTAGTGATGGATTTCCCTTCCGTCACTAATCCATAACAAATTAGTGACGAAAGAGCAATCCATCACTCCTTCCGTCACTAATTTAGTGACGTGATGGATTAGGCAATCCGTCACTAATTTTGTGACGAATGAGGCAATCCGTCACTAACTTAATAAGGGATTACTTTTTCGTCACTAATCCGTCACAAATTAGTGATTAGTGACGAATTATTTTCATCACTAATCCATTAAAATTAGTGATGGATGAGAAATCCATCACTAAATTAGTGACGGATTGCCCTTTCGTCACTAATTCATTACTAATTAGTGACGGAAGAGCAATCCATCACTAAATTAGTGATGGATTGCCCCATCCGTACTAATTTAGTGACGGATTGGCCTTCCGTCACTAATTTAGTGACGGATTGCCCTATCCATCACTAATTTAGTGATGGAAGAGCAATTCGTTACTAATTTAGTGACAATTTTTTCATCCATCACTAATTTAGTGACATATTGCCCTTCCGTCACTAATCCATCACAAAATTAGTGACGAAAGAGCAATCCGTCACTATATTAGTAACGAATTAGTGACGGATTGCCCTTCCGTCACCAAATTTATACTTTTAATATTTTTTTATTTGAATGAGAAGAAAAAAGTAAAATAAAAAAAATTATAATTTATAATAATAATTTTTTTTATAAATAATTGCATGTCTAATATTTTTTTAAAAGAATTAATATTAAAATAAAAAATAATAAAATATTTTTAAATTTTATTATTTTTATATTATGTATTATATAATTAAAAAATGTGCAGATGAATGACGCCATCACGTAGGCAACCTTAAAATTTTTTAAAAATATGTTATCACATAAAAGCGTTTGTTCAATAGCACACCGTTGTAGCTACATTCCAAAAAATTTTAAGCATGAAAATGGTCATATTTTAGGTTAAAATCATCAATGTTATTTTGAAATTTCCTAAAAGAAATATTTCACCCCGTTTCAAGATTTCTAACTTGAGACCATATGACTCCATCCTCTCCGCGCTTTGAAAAATTTTGGGAGACTGGGCTGAAGCCTGAAAGGGTGCTGCCATGAATCGTATTTAAAAATCCGTGCGACTCACGTGGCCCCTATTTTGGAGACAATTTTTCCAATACGAAGGACACCTCAAAACTAATCGGTCTGTCTCATTCCCGGTCATCGGGCGGCGAGGGCGAGGGCGAGGGCGAGGTCATCGAACGGTCATCTCGCGAGCGTTCTCCCGTCGGCAGGCAGATGCGGTTTATCTCTGATCCCGCCCCCCCCCCCCCCCCCCCACACAGCTAGGTTTACCTCTGATCCCCCACCCCATCGGCAGGCTCCTTCTCCCCTAGATGCTAGGTTTACCTCTGATCCCCCCCCCCCCCCCCCCCCCCCCCGTCGGCAGGCTCCTTCTCTGATCCCCCAGATTCTTCTCTAATCCCCCAAGCTAGGTTTACCTCTGATCAAATCGTCGGCATTGATTTGATCTCTTTTGTATTCGGTTTGATCTAATGAAGAAGTTTTCTGAATTGTAGTGGAAGGATCTAGGGAAGGGGCTTTGACATGTATTCCAGCCTTCTGAAGGTCAGTGTCCCAGGCAGATCGATTCCAGCTGATGCAGAGCAGTGTGTCTTAGAAATCTTGAGTAAGTAGTCTTCAATCTGTTCTTCTATTTTTGGTTTTATGTATGCCGGCCGTACCTTGTTTTGAGAATGAATCAGCTCTTTCATTTTTCCTTTAGTTATTCGAAGTCATCCTCCCCTTTAGAGAGGGGGAGAAACGTGAGCTTGGGAAAATTTTAGCATGTTCTACATGGTTTTGTTTTAGTTAATATTATCGTAGCATCAACAAATCATCCATTGGGTAAGGGAAATCAGTACATTTAAACTGTGCTCTCTAGACTTTGATATCCAATAAAGCGATTGGTCTTCTTGAAGCTGAGTTAACATCTTGTAACCATTTTTAAATTATTATAAATGAACTTCAGCATAAATAACTTTGTTGTTGAACACCAACCTCCATAGGTTGAGCACTTAATCCTACTTTTCATTCAAGCAGCAACCTGGAATCTGATGCTTTCAAGAGACTTCATTTTCCAATACTAACAGAGTTGATGGCATCACGAATGAATAAAGATTGCTTTCCACAAAACTCTATATTGTGCATTTACACTTGATATAGGGTTAGTTTCTTCCTTTTCTACTTAGGTTTGCGCATCCTGTTTGTTAGAAGAGCATAGAAGCAGCACACCCACTTTGAGATATATATCACTTTCACAACATTGTTACCAATTTTAAAGGTTTTTAATACTTTTGATATTTCTAAGCAAGAAAAAAAGGTTTATGATGAAGTGTGATGCTTAAAATGTTCCCACAAAAGCATATAGATAAAACAGAATATACATATTACAGACGTTAGAAATGATAACGGATGGATTAGAAGTTAGACGGGCACTGACAATATCATTTTGAATGTGGGGACAATCATAAAATAAAACCATTAACAGACAATCTAAGACAGATGAGATATTAAATGAAGCCTATCATATTTCACAATTCTGTAGTCTCAAAACAGGACAAATATCATTGTCCAGGGCCAGAACAAAGAGAATAAAAGCAGATACTGGGACCAAGTCATAATAAGAAAGAAAAAGTGCAGCTGCACTATACTTGCATTATGAAAACAAACAGACTCAAGCTTTCATATGATCATACAGATTATCAAACTCAGAAGAAGAACTATATGTTCACTCCTTTCATTAAGCATCCCAATCAAGTGTTTGGAAATGTACAATAGAAAGTTGGTTACTTCATCATATTAAATTTCATGAGTTTTTTTTTTTGCTTGCACATGCAAACACACATAGTTCGCATAGCAATGATCCTCTTTATCTTGATTACCTATATATATATATTTTGCCTTTGCTTGCAAGTTTACTATGGTGTCTAAGAAAACAAAGATGTTGATAGTGTCTATTACTTAAGTGTTATAGTTGGAAGAATGAAACTATAAGGTTTGAAATCTTTCAATTGAAATTGTTAACTCTGTATTCTCTTGTTAAGTGTGTAGTGCAATCATTTACTGTCATGGATCTTGGATGGCTTCTTGACTTTGTTTTTAGTGAGACCTAGATATGGGCCCTTATTCTCCTTTCTTCTTTTTCTTTCCCAAGTGCAATAGCACAACAGCTGGTGCAGCTTTCAAGAAGGCTAGGGTTCAAGGCCCCTCTTCAGCACAACCTACTTTCAAGGTTTATATATCTTCTTTTAGTGGATCCCCCCCACCCCCCAACAGCAAAAAAAAAAAAAAACACACACACACACACACACACAAACACAAACACAAACACTACTTCAATATGAGTTGTGGCTTACCTTTTATTGTTTGAGTGACATGCAAACATTCATATATATGTCTCAAGAGGCACTGTGTATTGTTGATTCATATATAAATTGTCTTGTAGCCCATGCTCTTGTTGACCAGTTGATTCTATATTTTTTGTATTGTTGATGCTTTTCTATTTAGGATGACGGAGATCTAAGTTGTCTCTCTTTTTATATTACATGGAATGTGATAAGTTAGGATGGAGACAATCACCATCCTTGAAACCTCTGTGCATGCACCCTTTTCTGCATCAGTTCACATGCCTTGACACATGCACTCTTCATATCATGCTTCCTCTTGAAGCAATCATGTGCAATGTACATGCTAAATACCTCATTATTAATAGAGGTGGGTAAACCAAATTAAGATTCCTCATCTCAGTATTAGTATATACCAGTATGGTATGGTGCTCATTGATACAGCATACCATGAATCAAATCATCTGATTTTGTTTCACCATCAGATTAACTAGACCTTGTGAAGCCATTGCTAAAATATTATTGTGCTTCTATGCTTGAAAATCTTGTTGTCTGTGAAACTTTTGGCAGCAGAGGTTTTTCATCAGTTTAGCTTGCTGGAAGACAAATGAATTAACATGATTACGCAATGCATTGTTTTCATAATATGTTTCAGAATCTCTTGTAGCAGTGTAAGGGATAAGGCCACCTAAAAAATAAGTCCAAAGATTGCGACTGTATGTAGAAACTAAAGTTGGTGGATGCTGTAATATTGACAGTCATAAGTTGGCATGAAGCAAATTTGGTGGATAAAGTTTTCTGCTTTATTGGGACCACTGGAGATGAAGTTGATAGCAGGAAAAGCAATAGATTTTAGGGTTAAACAGGACAGTTGGTGATGCCAGAACTAGCAGCACGGGAATCATATCAGAATTAGGTCTTGAATGTTTGTCAAGAAAATAACATTAGCTGAGATGGTTGTCAAAAAACGAGTCCTCACCACTCATTTCCGGGAAGTAGTTGGAAAACAACACTATTAATTTGTGGCTAGTAGTTTGAAACAGACAGGAACGGTTGTATTGCTACTTTGAAGTAGAACCAATCTACATGAACACAGGAAAAGACATTTCAGTTGGTGAGAACCATCCAAAATAAGGTAGTAGTTATACTACTAGGCTAAAAATAAAGAGAAAATAGGGGATTTCGACACCAAATGTTTGTTACTTCATATAAAAAATAATCTCTAGATAATTAGGAGGTTCACCAAATTAATCTAGCCTCCTCTTCACATACCTGCATAAAAATATTGATTTCAATTGCATGAAAGTAACATGTACCTGCATTTGAAATCTATGGACTACCAGTTCATTTGCAAGAAGGTCTAACTTTTCAAAGGAAGTCAGCTTAGAGTTCTGCTGTGGAGCCCAACTAGCTCCTTGTCCATCCTGGCATGAGGGGTTGGTGTAATGCAAAAAGAAACAGTAGCGTTTCTTCTAGCTCTGCTTCAGCATTTTTCAATAACCATGATAGGACAGTAGTGTCCTAATACTTTTACCTAAGTATTAGATGTAGAGACACAGGCTTGCAGGCAATTTACTGAAAAATTTTTGTTTTTGATTTTGTTGGAGCTCCAGCTCCAGATATCAATTTACTGATCTCTTCAGTCTCTATTAATGAAGAGAAGAGAAGGGAAGTTGGAGTAATGGGTGTTTGACTGCTTAATTTATTTTCATTTGTCTTCTTTCTTTATTTGCTCAAACTATTTGATCTGCTTGCTACCGGCTGTGTTAAATTCAGTGACTTAGGACTTTGGGAATATTTATCTTCTTTCTCTGTGATAATTTTGATTTTGTCAACTTGAAAATTTGCATGCTAACAAAATTTTCAGCATATTATCTTTCCATTTATAAAGCCTGTGAATCTAAATCTTCAGTTTTGGTCCACGCCAATATTTAGATTTCTTGAAGCATCTTTCTTAGTGTAAAATTTCATGAAGATCCTGATGAGTCATCCTTAAGGTTGTATGGATTTGACACACCTTTGACAAAAGAGCATGAAAACCTGTGGTGTTGTGGGTTACTTTACACGAGGAAAGTTTTAATTTGTAAATGTATCTGTATAATGCAGATTACCTTTTCTCTTATTCACTAGCGTTGTTTCTTTTAATCACATATTTCTTCTTAGTCAAATTAGTTGACAAAGTGAATCCAATGTACAGCAAGGCTATTCACTTCGTACTTTTACGGGCCATTCAGCATCAGTCATGTCTCTGGACTTTCACCCAAATAAAGAAGATCTCATATGCTCTTGTGATGGTGATGGAGAAATACGTTATTGGAGCATCAATAATGGTAGCTGTGTTAGAGTTTTTAAGGTAGTAAATAGTGCTACAAGTTATGCGCTTAATTTCTTCCACAAGATTCATTTTCTTGTTGCAATATTTTGATTATTTTTCATGAAAAAATTCAATTATGTGCTAGATTTGTTAATTTGTTTATGTGCTTCTAGGGTGGAACCCAAATGAGATTTCAACCATGTCAGGGAAGGTATCTTGCAGCTGCTGCTGACAACAGCATTTCCATATTAGATGTAGAGACACAGGCTTGCAGGCAAGCGCTACAGGTTGGTTGTGGATGTTTTGGTAATCACTATAAAATGTCTGCAGCATACAGAGGAAGCATCACATCAAGTTTATTTCTGAAGAGTTTTTGTTACATGAAATCATATTATCAAATGCCCCTATTTTATTTAGAATTGGTACTCTGATCTATTTACAAATCAAGTCTTTTGCTTTATGAAAATTGGTTTTTCATTCTCAACATAAGAAAAAAGTGACTGTTTAGCCTTGTCAAAATTTTAGAGATCTTAGTCATTTAGTTCTAATAATTTGTAAAACAGTGATTATCATGACCGGAATTCTAGTCTTATGAATTGGTACCCTTAATTTCGTTGAAACAAAGTCAAGAATCCCCTTTGTTAATGTATTGTTTTTTCTGCCATAGTTGTGATGGTTTCCATGCAAAACCACAAACGGTATATTTATGCTTATCAGCCTGCAAACACACCTGATATGCCCATGAACATTTGTATGGAATCCATACATTGGTGTGAGACAAGCTGAATGATATCTATTTGTTCTATTTCTTTGGATTATGTGTAATTCTAGCAGTAGAGATTTTGTATCACACTGTTACCCAGTTATCTCTTGATTGCCTGTTGTTGCTATATTTTGCCAACATCTTTGTTTGGAAGTGAAGGCAAAGGCAGAAGCATGCACTGCTGTATTTTTAGCAACTTTCCTATGATTAAATTTCTTGAAATTATTGCTAGATATGATTATGTGTGATTGTCAATGTTTAAATTTACATTAGTGATACTCCAGTTTGCAGGTGAGCTTAATATATTCCTGTGATATTTTTAATGTGACATTGTTGTTAAACTGTAGGGACACAGGAAACACATTGATTCTGTGTGCTGGAATCCTTCAGGTGAGTTTCTGGCTTCTGTTAGTGAAGACTCTGTCCGAGTGTGGTCATTTGGTTCAGGGAGTGAAGGTGAATGCGTGCATGAGCTGAGTTGTAATGGAAACAAGTTCCATTCATGTGTTTTCCATCCCACTCATCCATCTTTGCTTGTTATTGGCTGCTACCAGGCAAGTCCTCTACTTGAGTATATATTTGCAAATTATTTCCACAGATGCTTCCTATCAATTTTTTTAACTTCAGACAACCAGGCATGCTGGTTTGATTTAGTTTAAACTTAGTAAATTTCTGTGCAAAATTGCGGTTAATATTATTTGGTGTTTATGAACCACTCATGCGAATATTTTACATTGATGTTTACTCAATGTTGGTTTAGGCCATGATTTAAGATTGTATAATGTCTAATGAGTTGTCTGGATGCTCAAGTATTTTATGGAAGTGATTTGATATACCCTAGAATAGAAATAAACTTTACTTCATTTTGTGCAAATTTCTTATTTTCTAGTTTTCAGAAGGAGAAATGACCAATTTTGGACTCTATTGGACTATTATAGTTTGTTGTGTTGACTATGATAACAATAATTTTCCATATTCGTCAACCTATATCAGGGCCACATGAAATATCTATTGAGTTGGTTAGTTATGGGACATATTGGGTTAACTTGCCATTCTCAGTTAGTCATTGACATTTTGAAAACCAAGAAGGTATCATATGATTGGAGTAAGTATTGTGATGCCTATTTATAAGAATGGAGATGATATTCAAAATTGTTATAGCAATAAGAAATTAAATTGGAGTGACTTTATTTAGTTGTGAGAAAGAGTAATTGAACAAAAAATTTTAAAAATACATTATATTAATATATACCTAAAGGTCAAGAATAGAGGCAATCTTCTTGTTTAGTCAATATATTTCCCGTGACAATAGGATTGGCACTAAGCCAATTTTGATACTAATTATAGATAATTTGTTGCTAATATTTCAGAAGGTGTTCCTTGGTGTAAAATGATATAGTGTCTATTTTGTTGTTTGTTGTGGGAATCCACCAACAAGCAAGGAGTTAATCTTTCTTATGGTACCTCTATTGATTGAATAAACCTGAGAACCTTTTTTTTTTTTGACTTTACCTCTTGGTTTGTGAGAAATAAATCAAATGCTAAACTAGGTTTGTGAAAGAAAACAATAGAGAAGAAAAGCTCAAAAGTCAAAATGAAAAAAAGAACACGGTGTATAGAATCCAATTTTAGTAAAAATCTAATTTGTATCTCTTTGGAGATGACAATGCCATTGCGATCTCTCAGTTTGAGTAGCATGCCATGCATTCTATCATGAATGTTAACTAACCATTGGACCTCAAAATCTTAAGCTGTTATGTTAGGGAAAGAGCCAATGTTGTATATGAGGCTTCAACAATTAAAACATTGCTTGCGATAGTCCAATATCATGATCTCAGTATAGATGGATGCAAAGACGTAACTACAGTTTATCTATTCTTAATTGTTATAGTAATCAGTCAGCTTATTAAACATTGATTGTAAAGGATTTTATACTTCTTATGTTCATGAATGCATATCATCAATTTGACTGTTGCTCTTTTGTATTTTCAGGCTTCACGGCCAGCAAGGACTCACTTGTCCGGATCACGAAACACAGGGATAAAATTTCATTACTCTGCACCTAAAGTTTTAGAAGATTTTATAGCAGCTGAAATTTCTATCCATCCAAGGCATTTGAAGCAAATGAAGCCCCATCAGTTAGAAGGTTTTAATTTCTTGGTTAGAAATTTAGTAAATGATAAATTAAGCCAAGATTGGCGAAGCTTGTTGTTTTAGAAAGCGAGTGATTCTAACTTGAGATTAGTGCTGTGCTCATACCAGGGGTTCATGTGTGGAAATGTCTATAATGGCTTTAATGAAGTCGGCTACTCGGTGGCCCATTTTAATTAATGGAGTTGGTGGTGGCTCACCGTTTCAATGAATTTATTCAAAGTTCCATAGTTGACTATTGACTTTTCTGACTTAGTACTGCATTAATTAGATATATCGGAAATGATTCCAGAATCTACTGCTTGGCGGTGGATCCTTTTTGGATGAAATTTTATTAGGTTAATGATGGATTAGTGATGAATTTCTTATTAAAATAATAATGATAGATTAGTGACAAAAATATTAGTGATTGATTAGTGATAGAACAATAATGGATGATTAATGGATTCTTTCGTCACTAATCCATCAGCAAATTGTGATGGCATAGTGATGGAGCTATTAGTGACATGCATTCCATCAACAATCTATCACTAAACCGTGACGGAATATTTGTGAGGGACTAGTGACGAAAGTTTTAGTGACTAAATTTTTTGTCAATAATTCGTCACTAAATTGTGATGGAATAGTGATGAAAATATTTGTGATGTAATAATGACGGAATGATGAGTGACGGATGGTTTGTCACTAATCGTCACAATTTAGTGACAAAAATATGTTCCGTCATAAATTTTTGATGAATATTTCGTCACAAATTTGTGACGGAATATTTCATCATAAATTTGTGACGAAATATTTCGTCACAAATCCGTCACTATTATTTTGTGACGGACGTTCTTTTCGTCACTAAATTTAGTGACGGCAAAATGGTAACGATAAGATTTTTATCACTAATCCGTCATTAAACTCAATTTATAAAATAGTGATAAAAATTTTTATCATTATTATATTTTTCTTGTAGTAACGGCCGTGCATGGGTTCAATCTCCCAAGCTTCTGCTCTATCGTCAACCATCTCTTAAGGAAGACTGGAGGGGTGATTGTTGTTTGGAGTTACAACTACGTCAGTCCTTTGAAGGAGGTGATGAGGCGCTCCTAGTCCTAGTCCTACGTCCCTTCCTCATATGGATAACACCATCTTTATTATCCTCTCCCTTGGCATTTAATGCACACAGCCAGATATTGTCCTCTCTTGTCATTTAAAGCGAATGATAACATGGCTGTGAGGGATAGCTATATTTGGCTTCGGAAATGAAGCCAAGGCCATGAAGCTGAGCTATTCACCCGTGACACCATCTTCTTCTTCTTCTATGGCTGCTCCTGGTTTTGCTAAAAATCCGTCCGTCCCAGCTCCTCCCATGGCTCCAGGCTCCTTCCCGACAACCCGACTCCACAGCCTTCGACATATGGCTTTTCCCCGATCGCTTCCAACCGACGTCTTCAAGTGGTTTTGAACTCTCACAGAAGACGCCATCATTCGAACTACCTTTGCTTCCTCCTTGGTGGCTCCAACTCCCCAACTCGGTTGCTTCCAGCTTCCCAGGTGGCCAATGTCTGACTTCAGCTCATCCCCGACTCCCGGCTTCTTCTCTCGGCCCCGAGTTACTAGCTCCCCGTCTCGGTCCTCTCCAGGCTATCAGCTTCAGCTCCCAGCCACCTCTGGACTCCATGAAACCGACTCCAGCAGCCGGCAGCTCGTCCCAGTTCTGGCCATGACTCTGTCCTAGACTCTCGGCCTCTGCCTTCATCCTAGTTCCCAAAGTCACCCGTCACAGCTCCTCCCACGGCTCCAGGCTCCTTCCTGACAGCTTTCAGCTCCCAGTTGTCCCGCTCTCGGCCACCTCTGGAACCTGACAACCCGGCTCTAGGTCCGACCTCTAGCCCCGACACTGCGGCTGCCCCGACTCCAGCTCTCACTCCACGCCTTCAACTCCCGGCTGCCCTTCATGGCGGCCACATTGCACTCATTGGTCCTGTGCATGCATAAGGACGTCCATGGCAACGTGACAAGCAAGTGTGAGTGGCGGAGAGGTTATGTGTATGGGAATCTATGTGCATCAGGCTTACATGTTTGCTCCACCATTGTTTACACGTCTTCTCACTGTCGCATAGGATAATAGATGTGCGATGTGGGAGACACATTGGCAAGCACCTTTGATGAAACACGGCCTGCAGCTCTGACATGCCACTAAGAAGCAAGCCTTACTATTGCTGTCATCACCATAAATGGTTGACATATGGTTACACCTTAAGTCTCAAAGACTCTAAGCAAGTCTAACAAGGTTCCAAGCATCAATAAAATGGGATCAGATAACTCATAACAACTCTTAAACTCTCATACGCTCGCATAGAGCATCTCTCTAAGCCTCTTTCTCTCTCTTTCGAGCTTTCTTAAGTTTACGGTTGTTGTCCAAAGTACTAACTTGAGCATTAAACGGTTTTCATCAAACTTTTCGATCTTTTTGTGGACTCTCGAATGAGAAAAGCTTGCTAGAAGACCTTAAATTCACTGAAAAAGATGATCATATGCTCACAAATATTCAAGAAATATGATTTAGCAACAACAAGAATCAAAAGACTCTTCCCTTCCTTCTAAACGAAATGCTTGGCATATATAAAACACATGCTATAGGATGAAGTGTGATGATGCTCGATCACTGGTCCTGAACGTCGGAAGAAGGAAGTGGATTGATTAGCAGATCTTCGCTTCGCCGGGTTACCTGCAAAAAAGTCCCAGGATCGAAGGATTCTCCGGTGGGACCCTCCGACGCTCAAGTTAACAACCGAGGTCACAGCTGAGGAAGAGCTCGGACGAGCTCTTCTTGGATGAAGGGTATTTTTTTCGGGAGGAGGAATCCCCCTTTCTGAATATTCAGATAGCGATTCTTTGAGTTTTTCGCTCTTACCTCATTATTGAGTGAATTCACCTTTTTATAGGGGTTGACACTTGCATGACCACGTGGGATTCCGTGAAGAAGGAATGTCCACGGAGTTCTTGGGGGTTGCATGAATCTGGACTGGTTGGTGGGTCCTGTCCCATCGGAGAGGGGAAAAATGGTGGTTGGTGGGCTATGTCCCATCAGCTAGTGGGGCTATCGGGTAGTTTGGTCGGTCCCATCAGCAGTGTGGCCAGTGGGTAGTTGGATCTGGCGTTGTCAGCGGCGCGGGTCAGAAAGGTGGCATCCTGAACTACCAGGGCCGTACTGGGGGTGACTTGGAGGAAGCGGGGGCACCCTGACTCTCCTAAGGGCGCCGAGGCTGAGCTGAGCCGACCAGGATGGTCGGGCCAACTCCACCGACCGGGAGACACTGGGGCGGGGCCGACCAGGAATGGTCGGGGCCGACCCGGCGGACTTGAAGCTGTCGAGGCCGAGCGGGGCTGACCAGGAATGGTCGGGCCAACCAGGAATGGTCGGGGCCGACTCAGCGGGCTTGGAAATGCTGGGGCCGACCAGGGATGGTGGGGCGACTCGGCGGGCTTGGAGATTCCGGGTTGAGCGGGGCCGACCAGGGATGGTCGGGGCCAACTCGGCGGGCTTGGAGATGCCGGGGCCGAGCGGGGTCGACCAGGGATGGTCGGGGCCGACTCGGCAGGCTTGAGACGCGGGGCCGAGCGGGGCCAACCAGGAATGGTCGGGGCCGACTCGGTGGGCTTGGAGACGCCGGGGCCGAGCGGGGCCGACCAGGAATGGTCGGGGCTGACTCGACGGGCTTGAAGCTGCCGAGGCCGAGCTGGGCCGACCAGGAATGGTCGGGGCTGACTCGGCGGGCTTGGAGATGCCGGGGCCGAGCGGGGCCGACCAGGGATGGTCGGGGCCGACTCAGCGGGCTTGGAGTTGCCGGGGCCGAGCGGGGCCGACCAGGGATGGTCGGGGTTAACTCGGCGGGCTTGGAGACGCCGGGGCCGAGCGGGGCCGACAAGGGATGGTCGGGGCCGACTCGGCGGGCTTGGAGCTGCCGGGGCCGAGCGGGGCCGACCAGGGATGGTCGGGGCCGACTTGGTGGGCTTTGAGACGCCGGGGTCGAGCGTGGCCGACCAGGGATGGTTGGGGTTGACTCAGCAGGCTTGGAGACGCCGGGGCCAAGCGGGGCCGACCAGGAATGGTCGGGGCTGACTCGGCGGGCTTGGAGACGCCGGGGCCGCACTAATTTCTTTTTGTTTTGCCGAAATTGCCCTTGTGGCCATACCAGCCACATCAGATGCCCCCCGCCCCTGAGCGCTAATGACCACGTGCCTGCAATCCTTTGAGCGAAAGGGGCGCGGAAATTTAAAAAATGATTGCTTCCTTAGTGCGCTTTCAATGGCTCGATGTGCTGGCGCTCTGTTCCGAGGCAGTGTCGCTTCGAAGATCTCCCGTAATCATATGGTAGGTGGGCTGACGTTGGCGTCGGACGCTCCGGGGAGGGAGCTCCTTGGGGAATGGAAAAAGGCAAGGACCATCATTGCTTCTCCGCTTTCTATGCTCCGCGATTGGCCGGGGATCATGCCCCTTGGGGCGAATCGAGGTGGCTTGTCTCGGGCGCAGGCGAGATTTTTGGCTGACAGCTCGTGGCGCAATGGAGGTTTGCCATGTGGCAGGATCTTGAGCTCGCTGATGGAAGGTGGAGGGTATAACAACACTTCAAGAGCCTGGGGAAAACTTTTATTCTGCTATTGCTTTCTTCCACCTTCTTCTTCCTTGAGCTCTTCTGCGATCCGAGCCCCTCTAACTCCTAGGTTAGTTTCATCCTCTGCCTCACCCATGGATCGTCGTGCTGTTAGAGAGGGTAAGAGACCTGTAGAAGAGTCTTCCCAATCTAGCAGCAAAACCAGGCACCTTTACCTAGCCAAATGCTGCGTCCAGTGGGTGGCGTCATCATCCGCGACCGATCGAGGGCGATAGGACCTCCGTCCACCTCAGGCTCTCCTATTAGGGCAGTCCCTATGTCCTCTCGCCGCCCGGCGCTTCCTCCGGCGGTGAGCTCTGATCTAGTAGGTCCAGCGGGGGTGACCTCAACCGTGACCCCTAAGGATGTAGAGGCCGTTAGGGCTAGATATCTGGTCCCTGACTTCATTGGCCTGTCCGCACGGGGCCCGAAGATAGGGTGACTTCCGACTACCCGGGTCGGGTTGCCCTATATGAGGAGTTCTTCCGGTGCGGGCTGTGCCTTCCTTTCCATCCTTTTCTTCTAAACCTCTTAGATAGGTATAGGTTAGTGCCGGCGCAGTTGACTCCGAATTCGATTCGAATCATTTGTGCCTTTGTCATTCTTTGCCATTTCGAGGGGGCTCGCCCAGGGCTATCCCTATTCGAGCTTTCTATAAGCTCCGCCGTCAAGGTGAAGGGGCCTGGTGGGCGTTTACCACCAGGCCGGTAGAGCCTTCCCTTTAGGTCTCCCGTCCAAAATTAGGGGGTGGAAGTCTCGATTCCTTTTTGCCCACGTTGAGGGGGTAAGGGCCGCTTGGAGGGAGCCAGACACTAGTTCCAACGATGATTCCTCCGTAAGGGATAGGGACAAGGAACTATTCACCCAATTGGCTAACTGCCAAATCCCCGGCTACAAGAAACTCCTATCTGAGGAGAACCTAGTAGAGGCCGAGTTAGCCCCGGCGGCCGGTGAGCTTGATGCTTGACTCCTTCTGTCCCGACCTTCGGTTTGATGTACGCTGTTGCTAATGCTTGTTATTTTTCCTATTCAGCGATGAAGATTATTGCCAGCGAGGCTATCCTAAAGCAGAAAAGGCAGGCGACCGGTGAGTCGTCCAGGCCGGTAAAGAGGATTCGAAGAAGGGAGCCGGCCAGGCCGACTGAAGCCCTTACGGTCCCGACGCCTACGGAGGAGCCGTCCGAGAAGAAGCCGATCATAGGAGTGGCCCTGGAGCCGCCAGGGCCGAAGTTGAAGAAGGGGAGATCCCGGCCACCACCGAACCGACGGTGATGTTTTGGATGAGGAGGAACCCCCGCCGCCGCCGATGTGCCCGAGGCAGGGCGGGTCACCATCGCTGTTGGCTCTCCGGCTGCTGCAGAGCGGGGGAGGGAGAGTGCTCCCCTAACTGACGGTGAGGGGGAGCGAGTCACCAGAAGTCCCGGGACGGGGCGGAGGCGGCCGAGAAGCGGAGAGGTGAGCCGGGGAGCTCATCCCATCAACCAGCCCATTGCCCGACCCGCCCCCAAGTTGAAGGTCCGCAGGAAGGACAGACACGTCTGGTCCCCATATTCGGCTCGATGGTGGATACTGCACAAGCCTCCCGCCTTCTGTTGGGAGTTCGGACCGCCGAGTTCGAGGAGGAGATACGGGGATTGAGTCACTCCGCACTCATGGATGTGGTACTGGTCGCCGTTGTTCAGGTACCTTTTGAATCCTCCTCATTATTCCCAATATTTTTCCTTCCTACGGCTAACATGTCTCCTCTGCTACAGATGGCCAACGGCGCGCTTGGCCTTCGCGAGGCGTTGGCCCATTCTTCGAGCACGATGGCCAAGGCCCTGGCGCGGGCCGATAAGTACAAGAAGGAGAGCATGGCGTAGGCCAAAAACCTTGCTCATCTTCATCAAGAGACCTCGGCCCGGGAGGAGAGCTTGGCCGGCTGCCTGAGGGAGATGGAGAGCTGGGCCGAAGCCGAGAGCGGCCGGGCCTCCGCGGCTGAGGCCAAAATGGAGCTGGCCTCGGAAAGGTTGAAGGCCGTCGTGGCACAAAATGAAGAGTTGACCCGACTGCTCCATCGCGTCGAGGAGGAGGCCCGGGTTGCTGCGGAGAGGGCAGCTGCCGCGGAGAAGGCGGCAGTAGAGGCAGGTTCGGAGAAGGCCGGGGCAGTGGCCTGCGCCGACGAGGCCAGTGCCCGTGCTGAAGAGGCTGAGAGCAGGGCTTGGGAGGCTGAGGTGCGAGCCAAGGAGGCCGAGGCCAAGGCGCAGCGGGCTGAAGTCGAGGCGGGGCAGGCCGTCTCTAATAAGGCCTCGCCGGAGTTCAAGCAGGAAGTCATCGAGGCCAGCCTCGATGCTTATGTTCAAGGCTTCGAAATGTGCAAGGTCAAGGTGTCCGCGGCCCTCGAGATCGATATCTCCGAACTTGAAGACATCCGGCCTGGGGAGCCAGACGAGGAGCCAGCAGAAAAGGAGGACGAGAAGAAGCCTGGTCCAGGCGAACCCTGAGAGCCCACCGCTCGTTTTTCTTTTCTTTGGCTTGTGTAACCGGCCTTAGGCCTAATTTTGTACTTTCCCTTGATTGTTAAAAAAGAAAAACTTTTGTCAAAACGTCTTTGTGTTTTGTTCTATCTGTTCTTTTCTTCTTTTGAGAAAAATGCCTTACTGTGCCTTACTTCCTGTGGCCGAATCGCATACGTTGACAATGTCGTAGCCGAATCGCGGCCTTGGACTGGCCGATGTTTGAATGTGTTCCCGGGATGCGAGCCGGCCGTGTGGAAGGTTACTCGAGATGCCTCATGCTATTGTAGACTGTTCGAAGGGAGACTCATCTTCGCGCGAATCCTCTAAAGGCTTGGAATGATCCAAGGGCGACTCAGCATCAAGATTAATCATGGAGGCGCTGGGACCGACCAGAGATGGTCAAGGCTGGCTTGGCCATCTTGGGGACGCTGAAGCCGAGTGTGGTTGACTGGGGAAGGCCTACACTGACTCGGTCAATGTTGAAGATGCCCGGGCTGGTCAGGACCGACCAGGAAAGGCCGTGGCTGAGCCGGCCGACTCGGAGTATGTGAGGGCCAAACGGGGCCCTTTAGAAATGTCTCAACGGTCTGGGTTCCGTATGAGGGCGACTTGAACGCATATGGAGCTATTAGGGGCTTAACCGACTCTGAAGCACCGCCGTCCTGGGGCCGAGGGTTGTCCCGTTAGCCGTGATGCCGGTAAGCTCCTTTTGAACCACCTCAGGGGTTTGTGTGCCGCATGAGGGGCGACTCAACTGGGTACGAAATTGTTAAGGTCTTAACCGACTCGGGGGCACCGCCGTGCTGGGGCCGAGTGGTGTTCCGTTAGCCGCGATGCCGGTGAGCTCCTTTTGAACCACCTCAGGGGTTTGTGTGCCACTTGAGGGGCGACTCGACTGGGCACGGAGCTGTTAGGGTCTTAACCGACTCGGGGGCACTGCCGTGCCAGGGCCGAGTGGTGTCCCATTAGCCGTGATGCCGGTGAGCTCCTTTTGAACCATCTCAGGAGTTTGTGTGCCGCCTGAGGGGTGACTCGACTGGGTACGGAGCTGTTGGGGTCTTAACCGACTCAAGGGGCACCACCGTGCCGGGGCCGAGTGGTGTCCCGTTAGCCACGATGCCGGTGAGCTCCTTTTGAACTACCTTAGGGGTTTGTGTACCGCCTGAGGGGCGACTCAACCGGATACGGAGCTGTTAGGGTCTTAACCGACTTGGGGGCACCCCCGTGCCGGGGCCAGTGGTGTCCGTTAGCCGCGATGTCGGTGAGCTCCTTTTGAACCACCTCAGGGGTTTGTGTGCCGCCTAAGGGGCGACTCAACCGGGTAGAGAGCTATTAGGGTCTTAACCGACTCGGGGGCACCGCCGTGCTGGGGCCGAGTGGTGTTCCGTTAGCTGCGATACCGGTGAGCTCCTTTTGAACCACCTCAAGGGTTTGTGTGCCCCTGAGGGGCGACTCAACCGGGTACAAGCTGTTAGGGTCTTAACCGACTCGGGGGCACTACCGTGCCGGGGCCAAGTGGTGTCCCATTAGCCGCAATGCCAGTGAGCTCCTTTTGAACCACCTCAGGGGTTTGTGTACCGCCTGAGGGACGACTCAACTGGGTACAAGCTGTTAGGGTCTTAACCGACTCGGGGGCACCGCCGTGCCGGGGCCAAGTGATGTCCCATTAGCCGCGATGCCGGTGAGCTCCTTTTGAATCACCTCAGGGTTTGTGTGCCGCCTGAGGGGTGACTCAACCGGGTACGAAGCTGTTAGGGTCTTAACCGACTCGGGGCACCGCCGTGCCGGGGCCGAGTGGTGTCCCATTAGCCGCGATGCCGGTGAGCTCCTTTTGAACCACCTCAGGGGTTTGTGTGCCGCCTGAAGGGCGACTCAACCGGGTACGGAGCTATTAGGGTCTTAACCGACTCGGGGGCACCGCCGTGCCGGGGCCGAGTGGTGTCCCATTAGCCGTGATGCCGGTGAGCTCCTTTTGGACCATCTCAGGGGTTTGTGTGCCACCTGAGGGGTGACTCGACGGGTACGAAGCTGTTAGGGTCTTAACCGACTTGGGGGCACCGCCGTGCCAGAGTCGAGTGGTGTCCGTTAGCCGCGATGCCGGTGAGTTCCTTTTGAACCACCTTAGGGGTTTGTGTGCCGCCTGAGGGGTGACTCAACTGGGTACGGAGCTGTTAGGGTCTTAACCGACTCGGGGGCACTGCTGTGCCGGGGCTGAGTGGTGTCCCGTTAGCCGCGATGCCGGTGAGCTCCTTTTGAACCACCTCAGGGGTTTGTGTGCCGTCTGAGGGGCGACTCAACTGGGTACGGAGCTGTTAGGGTCTTAACCGACTCGGGGGCACCGCTGTGCCGAGGTCAAGTGGTGTCCCGTTAGCCGCGATGCCGATGAGCTCCTTTTAAACCACCTCAGGGGTTTGTGTACCGCTTGAGGGGCGACTCAACCGGGTACGAAGCTATTCGGGTCTTAACTGACTCGGGGGCACTGCCATACCGGGGCCGAGTGGTGTCCCGTTAGCCGCGATGCCAGTGAGCTCCTTTTGAACCACCTTAGGGGTTTGTGTGCCACCTGAGGGGCGACTCAACCGGGTACGAAGCTGTTAGGGTCTTAACCGACTCGAGGGCGCCGCCGTGCCGGGGCCGAGTGGTGTCCCATTAGCCGCTATGTCGGTGAGCTCCTTTTGCGGGATCCGGTCCTTGGATACAAGGGAAAGTAGGCTGTGGCGTCAGAAGGGACCTCCTTTATTGCTTATGCCCCAGGGGAATACATCATTGATAATATTGGCGGAGGTTATCCGCATTCCAGGTACGTGGAATGGGTTGCCCGTCGAGTTCTTCTAGTTTGTATGCTCCCCGGTAAAGTGTTTCGGTGACGCGATAAGGACCCTCCCAGTTGGGGATAGCTTGCCCCCCTCTGTAAGCTTGGATACCTCAGCCTTCCTCAAAACCAAGTCTCTGCAGCGAAAAACCTTGAGACGAACTCGGGCATTGTAGTACTTGGCCGCTCGCTGACGAAAGGTTGCCATGTGCAGCCTCGTTCGATCATGTGCTTCGTCGATGAAGTCCAGATTAGCCCGTATTAATGCGGAGTTGTTTTCCTCACTGAAGGACTCCACGCGCGGACTAGGCAATCTGATCTCGACATGGATGACGGCCTCATATCCGAAGACGAGACTGAAAGGAGTCTCGCCCGTCGGGGCTCTGGGGGTCGTGTGGTAAGCCCATATCATACTAGGGAGCTCCTCCACCCATCGACCCTTGGATCCGTCTAGTCGGGTCTGAGTCCTCTGAGGATGGTGCGGTTCATGACCTTGACCTTTCCGTTGGTTTGGGGGTGGCCGACAGAGGTGAATTGGTGATAAATGCCTAGCTCGTTACAGAAAGCTTTAAATGCTTCATTATTAAATTGGCGGCCGTTGTCGGTGATGAGGGTATGAGGTAGGCCGAAACGGCATATGATCGACTTCCAGAAGAAGGCTTTGACCTTACTTTCAGTGATCTTAGCCAGAGCCTCGACCTCGACCCATTTGGTGAAGTAGTCGATGGCGACTAGCAAGAATCTTCGTTGCCCTGAGGCTGGGGGGAATGGCCCGAGGATGTCCATTCCCCATTGAGCGAAAGGCCATGGGACCGAGAGCAGGTTCAGCGGGGTAGACGGTTGATGTGGGATGTATGTGTGGCGCTGGCAACCATCGCACCTTTGAACTAGTTTGGCCGCGTCCTCCCTCATAGTGAGCCAGAAGTATCCCTGACGGAGAGCCTTTTGGGCTAAGGACCTGCCCCCCAGATGATTTTTACAGATGTCCTCGTGGATTTCTTTGAGGATATAGTCGGCGTCGATGGGTCCTACACACTTGAGCAGGGGGTAGGAGAATGACCTTCTGTACAGACCCCGTCCAAGAGTACGAACTTGGAGGCCCTCCACTTGAGTAACCTGGCTTCGTTGCGATCGTCAGGGAGAGTGCCATCAGTGAGATAGCGGACGTAGGCATCCATCCATGTGGGCTCTTGGGCGAGCGGGAGGACTTCCTCGCCATCCTCTATGCTGGGCCTTCCTAAATATTCAATGTAAGCGTCTCTTGCCATGCCGTCGGTAGAGGTAGCCAGACGAGAAAGGATGTCGGCCTTGGCATTCTCACTCCGGGAATGTAACTGATGCTGAAGTAAGCTAGTGGGGAGGTCAAGAGTCGAACCTTGCCCAAGTACTGAGTCATAACAGGGTCACGTGCCTCGTACTCTCCGTTGATTTGCACAGAGATGAGTTGTGAGTCTGTGAAAGCTCCGAGATGCCTTATTCCGAACTCCTGGGCTAGCCTTAATCCGGCAAGTAGGGCTTCGTACTCAGCTTGATTATTGGTGGCTTCGAATAGAAACCGCATGGCGCATTCTGTCCTCTCTCCACCCGGCCCTGCAAGAATGAGGCTGGCGCCGCTTCCCTAAGAGTTTGATGCGCCATCCACATGAAGGATCCAAGTTTCTCCATCGCCGCTTGGTTTAGGCTCGCGCTGTTCCTTGGTAACTTCCTCAGTAGCCTCTTCCGCCCAAGTGCACTCAACTAGGAAGTCAGCTAAAACTTGGGACTTCAAAGCCGGTCGTGCCTGGAAGGAGAGGTCGAACTCTCCTAACTTAATAGCCCACTTGGCGAGTCGACCCGAGGTATCCAGACGAGCCAGGATGGCCCGAAGGGGCTGGTCTGTGAGCACCACGATAGGATAGGCTTGAAAGTATGGGCGGAGGCGCCAGGCGGAAACTATCAAGGCGAAAATAACTTTCTCTGTCTTGGAGTACCTAATTTCTGCGTCATGAGGACCTTGCTCACATAATAGAAGGGTCTCTGGGTTCCATCGGCGTCGAGACACACCAAGACTGAGCTAACGGCTTCCGAAGAAGCAGCTAAGTAGAGGAAGAGACTTTCCCGTCTCTTGGCTTGGATAGGAGCGGGGGGGAAGACAGGAACGCCTTTAGGCCGTCAAGGGCTCTCTGGCAGTCGTCCGTCCACTCGAAATTGTTCACCTTCCGTAAGGCCTTGAAGAAGGGCAAGCATCTTTCGACCGATTTGGAGAGGAAATGACTTAGAGCCGCTATCCTCCTGTTAGTCGCTGCACTTCCTTCTTGCTGGACGGTGGCCTCATGTCGAGGATGGCGCTGATCTTCTCGGGTTTGCTTCGATCCCCCGCTGGGTCACTATAAAACCCAGGAACTTGCCCGCCGTGACCCCGAAAGCACACTTCTTGGGGTTCAACTTGACTTGGAAACGACAAAGGTTGTTGAAGGTTTCCTCTAAGTCAGAGACGTGATTGGAGGCGCGGGTGCTCTTTGTCAGCATGTCATCTACATAGATCTCCATATTCCGGCCTAGCTGATCTTGGAACACTATTCATCAACCTTTGGTAAGTTGCCCTGCATTTTTGAGGCCAAAATGCATCACTTTGTAGCAATAAATGCCTTTCTCTGTCACAAAGGATGTGTACTCTTCGTCGTTGGGGTCCATCCTTATCTGATTATATCCGGAGAAGGCGTCCATGAAGCTGAGGAGCTCATGCCCGGAGGTGGAATCCACCAGCTGATCTATCCTTGGCAGGGAAAAACTTCTTTCGGACACGCCTTGTTGAGGTCGGTGAAGTTGATGCAAATTCTCCAGCTCCCGTTTGCCTTACGCACCATGACCACATTAGCCAGCCAGCTAGGGTAGTGTGCCTCCCGGATGTGGCCGACGCTGAGCAGCTTGTTGACTTCTTCATCAATAGCCTTTTGCCGATCAGGAGCGAAGCTTCTCTTCCTTTGGCGGATTGGACGGTGCCGCGGGTCAATATTGAGCTTGTGGGTGATCACCTCCGGAGGGATGCCGGGCATATCAGACGCCGACCAAGCGAAGACGTCTGAGTTAGCCCGCAAAAAGGCTAAGAGGCGCTCTCAGTCCTCCGGGGAAGGAGTCCACCGACGCGGACGGTCTTCGCTGGATCGTCTCCAAGAGGGAAAGTTAAGAGGTGCTCGGCTGGTTCTCCTCCCTTGCTGGAGTCCCTGGGGTCCGGTGCTTCTAAAGTTGATTCAGCTTCCAGAGGACTTGATGCCGCGTGATAACAAGGCAGGACCGGGCTGGTCTCACCGCGCATCTCTCTAACTCCTTCCTTAGTGGGAAACTGCACCAGCAAACGCCGGGTGAGATAACTGCATCCAAAAGGTTAAGACCTGGATGCCCGAGAATGGCATTGTATGCCAAGGGGACCCTCACGACCAGGACTGTACTCTGGCATGGCGGTGTTCCGGCTGTCGCAGGCAAAGATATCTCGCCTTCAACCCTTACTGAATCCCCGGTGAACCCGACCAACGGGGCCGCCACAGGCTGAAGGGAGTCTAGAGATAATCCCATCTGAACAAAAGCGTCGTAAGTAAGGATGTCAGCTGAGCTGCCACTATCAACTAATATCCTTTTTACAGGGTGCTTGGCGATCGTCATAGAGACGACGACGCCTTCATTGTTTACATTTTCAACAACAGCATATCCCCCCCCCAGAAATTACATTACCCGGCGCCTCCTCCCCTCTCGGTCGCTTAGATGCGGAGGCCACTCCCCAAGACACCATTCCGACCATCCGTTCTGTGGGGGTGTTGTCGACCATGGCCTGAGCGGGTGGGGGCCCCATGAGTGCTGGCAGCGGCTGTGATGCCTTCTGAACATACTTGCCGAGGTAGCCTCGCTGGATGAGCTCCTCGATGGCCCGCTTCAAATTGTAGTAGCTGTCGGTGTCATGGCCATAATTCCGGTGGAATCGGCAGTAACGGCTTTTGTCGCGAGGAAGACCTTTTTTCATGGGAGGAGGACGCTGGAGATAAGGTTCGCCCTCGATCTTCATAAGGATATGGGATCGAGGGGCGAGGAGAGGTGTAAGCTTACTCTCATCGGGGACGGGGCTTCGACGCCTGTTGTCAGATCGGCGAGGCGGATCGGACCGCCGGTGTCGGGGGGGGCCACTCGGCTCGGGGTGAGCGGGCTTGTGGTTGGAGCTCTTCGAGGATTCTCGGCGGGTGAAGTCAGCTTCATCCGCGCGGATGTACTTTTGAGCGCGGAGGAGGAGGTCAGAATAGGAACCCGGGGGCTTCTTGTCCAAGAAAAGGTGAAGCGGGATGGGACGAGCCCTCGCTTCAGCGCTAGCGTTGTCACCGCGTCATCGAGATGGTAAACTTCGAGGGCGGCAACCTTAAACTGGGACACAAAGTCCCGCAGTGACTCCCCCTCCTTCTGGCGCACAGAGAAGCTATCCGCCACTCTTGGAATCCGCTAGCAGGCATCGAAATGTGCCAGAAAGGCCCTTTCCAGCTCTCGAAATGAGTCGATGCTATTGGGGGATAGGCGCGAGTGCCACGCGCGAGCGGCCTTCCGCAGAGTGGCGGGAAGGCCTTGCAGAGAAGGGCATCCGAAGCGCCTTGGACTTGCATCATTGCTTTATAACTCTCGAGATGGTCGAGAGGATCTGTCGTACCGTCGTACGGGTCTATCTGGGGAAAACGGAATCTGGAGGGGACATGCTCCTTCAATATCCGGCGAGTGTAAGGAGGACGGGTGTCAAACTCTTCCTCCGGTTGATGATTGATTGTCGGGGCCCTCCGAGATAGCTCGGAGGAGGAAGAAGAAGAAGAAAGAGAAGGAGAAGGATGCGGGAGCCGGGACTTCCGCTTTGGTTACTCCTGATGATGCAGCTCGGGAGGAAATTTACTGGGGCCACAACCAGGGGACCATGGCCGTTTAGAGGGCTCACGGCGAGGCTTCCTAGGGGAAACCTGACGACGACCGGCTTTTTGCTTGGGAGAGCCTCCCCTCGCTTACTGCTGATTGGCAGGGGTGGTCTGGTGCTGGGTGTCCACGGACTGCTGCTGCTGGAGTCCATGGACCATAGCGGTGAGAGTTTGGACTTGCTGGGTGAGAGTCGCTAATTGCTCCGCAGTTTTGATAGCTGCATCTGACGGTGGACGGGTGACGAGAGGATCGGCGGCAGGGGGATCGGCCTCCTGCTGCCTAGCTGGCGGGGAAGCCCCGCTGGACAGCTGATAGAAGTGTCCTGAGCTCGCGTCACCACAATGGCTTGGTGAAGAAAAGAGGGGGGAGTAAAGTTCGTTGATACGTAGCACGGGGAACCCTGAGCTACATGCTGCTTCGCCCGTGATTCCTCCTACCTGGCGTGCCAATCTGATGACGCTCGATCACTGGTCCTGAACGTCGGGAGAAGGAAGTGGATTGATTAGCGGATCTTCGCTTCGCCGGGTTATCTGCAAAAAAGTTCCAGGACCGGAGGGATTCTCCGGTGGGACCCTCCGATGCTCAAGTTAGCAACTGAGGTCACAGCTGAGGAAGAGCTCGGACGAGCTCTTCTTGGATGAAGGGTGTTTTTTTCGGGAGGAGGAATCCCCCTTTCTGAATATTCAGATAGCGATTCTTTGAGTTTTTCGCTCTTACCTCATTATTGAGTGAATTCACCTTTTTATAGGGGGTTGACACTTGCATGACCACGTGGATTCCGTGAAGAAAGAATGTCCGCGGAGTTCTTGGGGGTTGCGTGAATCTGGGCTGGTTGGTGGGTCCTGTCCCATCGGAGAGGGAAAAAACGGTGGTTGGTGGGCTATGTCCCATCAGCTAGTGGGGCTATCGGGTAGTTTGGTCCGGTCCCATCAGCAGTGTGGCCAGTGGGTAGTTGGATCTGGCGTTGTCAGGCAGCGCGGGTCAGAAAGGTGGCGTCCTGAACCACCAGGGCCATACTGGGGGTGACTTGGAGGAAGCGGGGGCGCCCTGACTCTCCTAAGGGCGCCGAGGCTGAGCTGAGTTGACCAGGGATGGTCGGGGCCAACTCCACCGACCGGGAGGCGCCGGGCGGGGCCGACCAGGAATGGTCGGGCCGACCCGGCGGACTTGAAGCTGCCAGGGCCGAGCGGGGCCGACCAGGAATGGTCGGAGCTGACTCGACGGCTTAGAGACGCCGGGGCCGAGCGGGGCCGACCAGGAATAGTCGGGGCCGACTCGGCGGGCTTGGAGACGCCGGGGTCGAGCGGGGCCAGGGATGGTCGGGGCCGACTCGGTGGGCTTGGAGACGCCGGCCGAGCAGAGCCGATCAGGGCCAACCAGGGATGGTTGGGGCTGACTCGACGGGTGTGGAGCTGTCGGAGCCGACTCGGCGGGCTTGGAGACGCCGGGGTCGAGTGGGGCCGACCAGGGATGGTCGGGGCTGACTCGGTAGGTTTGGAGCTGCCGGGGCCGAGCTGAGCCGATCAGGGATGGTCGGACCCGACTCGACAGGCTTGAAGACGCCGGAGCCGAGTGGGACTGATAAAAAATGATCAAAGCCGACTCAGCAGACTTGAAGACATCGAAACCGTACTAATTTTTTTTTATTTTATCAAAATTACCCTTCTGCCCATACGAGCGACATCAAAGTGCGCCAAAGCAAATAGAAGAGCTCCAAATGATCACAAACGCACGGATTATAGCCGGACTGAAACCTTCTCGTCATTCGCCGTCCACCTCATCGGGGGGCAGTCCACACCAAAAAGCATTGCGTCTCCCCCACCATCCTGGCTGCTGGATGCCCGTTTCAGAGTGATTAGCCAAAAGTATAAATTAAAAGAAAAGACTTTGACCTACACCGCCCTCCCTCGAGCGTCAGCATATATTTTACGTTACATCATCATCATCGGAAAAGAAATATATAATTTACGTCACTTGGCCACCCCACTCAACCGCGAAGACGGAGACGACCGGTTCTCCAAAACAGCGACGAGACTGGGTCAGCCAATCAGCTTATGCCATGTGTTTAAAAGAGTGATAGTATTCTGCCAATCAAAAGCTGTCAGGTACTTCACGCATCTTGATTAGCCGTCGACGCCAATGAAGTCTAAATCAACGAAGGATTTTCTTTAATAAATTTATTCATTGGAGAAAGAACGGAGTTATGGAAGATATCAATTCATAATTAAAATTTCAAATACTTATCCGGGTTCTGATCGAACGATCGATGGATCTCCTCAAATTTGTTCTTCTTTGCTGTCAGCCGCCACCTCCCTCGTTATGCATCAAGAGGCGTGCAAGCGATGACATTAGCATCATTTATTTATTTATTTATTTATTTATTTATTTTATAGATGATCACATTAATCTAAGATAAATCAAATTTGATATATGATGATATAAAATTTGAATCAGAACAGAAGGGCATGGATTTTCCTGCTTCCAGCTTCAAAATTTATAGTGATTGATTATCTTAACGGTGATCCAATCGGTCAAAAGAGTTAATTTTTCTATAAATATATCGAATTAGAATGTTATGAACTTCCTGAAGAATAATAGATCGAAAGTCGATAATCAAGGAGTTGGATGACAAGCAATCGTTAGGTCCTATCAAGCCAGCAGATAATAGTGATAGAATCCTTGTCGATGATAAGACAACGAATGCCCAAAGTACGAATGGTACCAAAAATATTTGTCGAAACAGCGGACAACTCAACCAAAGGCACGAATGATATTGGCATCGTTTCACGAGTCGCCTGTTAGAAAGATCAGTCTTTTAAGTTTTTATTTACATTTAGCCTCTGTTTGAATGGAGAGAAAAGTAGGAAGAAAAGAAACTAGAGAAGAAAATAGGAGAGAAAATAAAATTTATCTTGTTTGGATGAAGAGAAAAGTAGGAAAAAAAAAAACTAGAAGAAAAACAGAGAAAAAAATATATAGTTCTCTAAAAAATGAGAGAGGTTCCTGAGAGAAAACTTAAAAAATATTTTTATTTTTTTTATTTTGATATTGATCCTTTAAAAAATTGATATATTTTTAATTATTTATAATAAAAATATTATTATTATAAATTATTAATTTTTTTTATTTTTTTCTCATTCAAATAATTTTTTTTCTCATTCAAATAATTTTTTTTCTTTACTTTTATTTATTTCATCCAAAGATGCCATTGATACTTTAATTAATACTAATAGTCGTGAATTGGTGATGTGTCATTTAACTTGGAGCATCTAGACTCTTCTATCAATGTATATAATTTTTATTCGATCGCCGATTTTCCGTATAACGAGTGAAGGACTGGAGGTCAAAGCAGCGCCGTGGCTCCCTATTGAGACGCGACCGAGCGCACCCCGAAGATGACGTCGCCCGCCGCGTCGCCGGCGGCCGCGCTGGACGCCGTCACCAGCACCCTTGCCGAGATTTTGGGATCCGCTGGCGGCGGCGAGGACGACTTCCCCTGGGACCCTCCCCGGCGGTTCGCCTCCTTCGCCCGGCGCCTCCAGCTCATCGCCCAGCACCTCGCGCGCTCCCTCTCCCCGCCGGACATCCTCTCCTCCTCCCCCGCCGTCCACACTGCCCTTCGCGGCATCTCCGCCGACCTCGACGCCGCCCGCGCCGCTCTATCCTCCTACCGCCGGAACCGGATCTACGTCCTCATCAACTGCAAACCCCTCTGCTCCTCCCTCCGGGACCGCTCCGCCTCCATCGCCTCCTGGCTCGCCCTCCTTGACTCTCCCCTCTCGTCCCTCCCCGACCTCCGCAAGAAGGCCGCCGATCTCTCCCGTGACATGCAGCAGGCCGACCTCCGAGTAATCCTTCCTTCCCCAATTCGATTCTATCTCTCTTTCCTCCCCCAATTTTTACAGAAAAAAAAAAATCTTATCTTTGTTTGATTTTGGTTCAATTTGGGCGGCGAGAAGGTGACGGAGAACGAGGAGAGGGTGTACGCGACGCTCCAGAAGGAAGCGGAGGTGAGGCAGAGCAGCAAGGCGGTCCAGAGTGCCATCATCATGGATCTCGCCCGCGCCCTAGGGATGGATTCCACGGACCATGGCAAGCTCTCGGAGCAAATTAAGCTCCTGCGCGTCGATCTGTCCAGCTCAAGCACCGTTGCCGAGCGGCAGATCTTGATGTCTCTGGAGAAGATCTTCGACAGCTGGTCCATGGAGCCCTGCGTTGCCGACGGATCTACCGATGCCGACTTCGAAGATAATGCCAACATTCCGCCGTTCAAAAACTTTCTGTGCCCGCTTACCAAGGAGGTGATGAAGGACCCCGTCGTCTTGGAGTCGTCGCAGACCTACGAGCGCACGGCGATCCGGCACTGGTTCGACCGGTGCCTGGAGGACGGCCGGGATCCGACGTGCCCGGTCACCGGGCAGGTCCTTGGTTCGCTGGAGCTGAAACCGAACATTGGACTCGCCGGGGCGATCGAGGAGTGGGTTAATAGGAATGTCGAGATCCAGATAAAGTCGGCGTTGCAGTATCTCGGCGAGGGATCGTCTTGTCCACCTGAGTGCTTGGAAAGGGTATTGGATAATGTTTACAGGATCTCGGAGGAGCACCCGTCGAGCCGGTATAGAGTGAGGAATGCGGGGATAGTTGGTCTTGTGTTGAGGACGCTCGGCAAACAGTCGAAGGGAATGAGCTCGCAGTTGAGGGGAAAGGCACTTATGGCCATGCATAGCATGGTCAAGGATGACGAAAGCAAGGTGCGGTGAGCTTTTCTTGGAACGATGCTCTTCTTGTTATTGCTCGCAATTTTCAAACTGATGCCATTCATGCATACGTAAGGATCTATAAATTAAATTATGCCGCCTTTCAATGATAAGGTTTTATCTGGAGAAAGAAGAAGACTCAGATTAACAGCAACTCTCAAACACCTTCCTTATTTGAATGTATTATGGTTGTATTGAGTATCAGAAAGTGTGATTTATTTTTATGATCCTAAATGTTTTTTTTTTTTTTTTCACCTTTTGCTTCGTTTCTTAGAAATTTTCTTTTCACCGATAACAGCAACTCCCATGAAGCTGAATTAAACGTCATCATAATTTGGTTACCATTCATTTATTGCTAATGAGCGACGCATGTTTCCTTGTTTTTAATAGATGCTGTTCTTCAGCTCAAAGTACCTTCATCATTAAGCTCCTGTTTCATGGCATCTAGTATGATAAGCAATTGGTATTTTTTTTCCCAGCTAATTATGATTGAAGAAGGTATAACTAGATTGGCGATACGAAGCTTGACTGGGCACTCGGAAATGGAAAAAGAGTATGCCTTGAGGTTATTGCTTGAATTCTCATGTGATGAAGGGTATTGCAAAAAAATAGTACAGGAGAAAGGGGCTTTAGTTCTTCTCTGTAGTATGGCTGGAAACTCAGAATACCCTATATTATCCAATCTAGCTGAGGATATCCTGAAAGACATGGAAAGAGTGGAAGAGAATATTCAACATTTGGCAATAGCAGGAAGATTTCAACCATTAGTCACTCGACTTTGCAAAGGTATGCCTCCATTTTTTTTTTTTTTTTCCGATCAGCTTAGTTGTCTTCTGTTAGAATATTGCTTTAATTACAGGAAATTAAGTTGGTAGTTCATTTTAAACTCGAAATCATCTCTCGTATTGCATTTTGGATCATCAAAATTGAACTATATCTCTTTTAGATTGTCCAACCTATGTTTGTCTGACATTGAATTAGCAATCCGCCATTTGTTGTTGCCATAGTTAACTCAAAAATTTTCACATATCAAGTTAGTTCTTCTGGATGATTTTGTTAATAAAAGGACTAATTAACATAAATGAAACAGAGGTATCAATTATAGTATGATTGTTTCTTGCTCTAAACCTTTTGTGCCCAATGCATCTCTTTCTGGTTCCTTTCTGAATATTTTGGAGCATTGTAACATCTTGTTTTTTGTTTATTTTCTTTATTCTACCATGTCTTGATGTTTTAATGGTCTGATAACTGGTCAAACACATGGAATTTGCTTATGTGGATGATGTCAATGTTTTAAAATCTAGTTTTTATCATTGGTCTTCTTATTGGTTGATTTCAAGGACTTGACTTCTCTTGCACTGGTCATGCTGTACTTTTTCGGGCAATACCCAAAATTTGGACTTTGGACCTTCCTCCAAAGGCAAGGCCTTAGGTAAGAGGTGTCAGTCAATTGGGTAAATAGTTGTTGACTAGGCATATTGTACTGAAATTGAAAAATAAAAGACTAAAGACTTGTAACTTGGTATATGGTAGCATGGACCCAATGCTGGATATCAGTACTAGCCCAACAGGATATGTGCTGGCTGGCATGGACTGGCACATGCCAGTACAGAGTAAGATTGACTTGAGTATTTAGGTATTAAGGTTTGGACAATGCAACCTGTAACGACCCGGGCCCACGGGCCTGTTTCGTTACAAGAAAGCAAGACGGATAAGGTCCACACCAACTTGGACCACCACAGCCCAAAAAGGGATCCAATTGGTGGCTTGTCCTTCTTGCTTTACAATATATAAACCACTTAACCAACTCCCAATTTTCCGATGTGGGACTATTGGAAGGGTTATCACAATCTACCCCCTTACAAAGACGACGTCCTCGTCGTCATGGTCAATTGATCACAACATCAGGCAGGCAGGATTCTAGAGGTGGCCTCCACAGGTTCAAGAGGTGGCTCCCATCAATGTAGCACTTTGCCCTGTGGCCCTCACAGGTTCAAGAGGTGGCTCCCATCGATGTAGCACTTTATCCTGTGTGGCACTTAGCTCCTGCACTTCCGACTGGTACGTGGCTCTGATACCATATTGTAACGATCCGGGCCTACGGGCCCGTTTCGTTACAAGAAAGCAAGACGGACAAGGTCCACACCAACTTGGGCCACCACAGCCCAAAAAGGGATCCAATTGGTGGCTTGTCCTTCTTGCTTTACAATATATAAACCACTTAACGAACTCCCAATTTTTCGATGTGGAACTATTGTAAGGGATATCAGACAACCCTTGTATATAATCACCTATATATTGCATTTAATAGAATCACATGTCTTGTGCTCTAACATTTCCTCGTAAAAAAATTGTTAATGTATTCAGTTTTAAATGCCTAGAACGAAGTACACCTTTTTACACAACTTGGGTGGTTGGTGAATAAGTTTTTGACATTCATGGTGCACGAACTTGCAATCAAGTTATACCCATTGAGCCTCTACAACTTTAACAAAGCTTTCCTTTTCAAGCTACTCATCATAATATATGATAATTACACTCTTCCTGCATGACCCCCTATCTCTCCTCCTTTTTAAATTCATAATGCAAAAAAGTCTTCCAAAATGTTACCTGTTCCTATTTTAAATTCAATTGATCAACTAATGTTTCTCTATGGCTTGCTTGTCCCACATTTGTTTGTGAGCTTAATTTGTTATATCAGCTTATTTGCTTCTGGTTTGACTATCTAATCCATGTCCTCTTATTGTTCAGGGCATGAACCTTATAAATGAGTCAAATTGCGTACTGTAGGCAGTTTTATCATTTTGTGCATCTTTATGAACTCTACTTTGTTGTTTGCCATCATTTATCTATCTCTGGTTATTTTCTGCAATTGCTACCTTGGTCATCATCCCTTGCTTCAGATTTTTTCACCTTTTTCCCTCATTAGTTTCTTTTTGATATTTGGATGATTTTTATGCCTCCATATTTTCCCTATTTAAAATTGCAGAATTTGCTTGTTGGCAAATCATTTGGCAACCTCTTTTGGTGAGATAATCTCTTGCTTCCTCTAGTGATGAATGGTCTTGGTTTCATTTTGGATTTGACCTTTATTTTTCAAGTAACTGCTAGTCATCAACCCTCCACATTTAGGGGCGGCGATGAGTTGGATTTAGGTTGGTTTAGCTATATCTGCACTTGAACCTGAATCACATGTTTGGGACCTGAATTAGAATCAGATATACAAGATTACATCCGTACTAATAGTACATCTAATTAAAATTGGTATTCTGTAGTCATTTAGTATTTATCAGGCCATCACAAACCCATCCTTAGGCTGTTTGTATCAGGCGGGTGCTCTTTTCTTTTTCTTTTCTTTTGTGTGGCGGTAGGTTGTTTGGATGTGAATCAACTTATATCTGAAACCGGATCAATTGAGTTTTAGGCTTGAATCTACGCATGAACACGATCTGATATGTTATAAAGCACCTTTTTCAACTTAATCCTAATATTCTACATCAAATTTGCTAGATATTGGCCTCCATACCCACCATTATCCTCCTTTTTTCATACAGATTTGTGATTGATATTGTCGATGTTATCTAGGCTTAAATTGTCAATGTAATGCTAAATATGGAAAACATCTTGGGGGATTAGGGCTTAAAGTTTAGTAGAGTGCAAATATCATTAGTGGAATGCAATTCCAATGGAAAAAGAAATAAAAGTGATGCCCCAATTGATTTTGGTGGCCCAAAGATACTGCATTGCTTTGGTAGATTTGTTATACAAAAGGATGGAGAGACAGATGAGGAAAGCGTGAAAGTGCTTTTACGTATGCCAATGCATGCCTTGGCTATTTAGGCATGATTTTATGATGTGGCAATTATTAAGCAAACAAAATTAACATGGTAGATTTAAGAATGTCAAGGTGGATGTGTGGCAACTGTAAGAAGGCTAGGCTGTAAAATGAGTATGTTAGAGGAACTGTGATCTTTGAATCAAGTGAAGGGAAAGTGAACAAAATTGAGGTGACATGGTGGAGGCCACAAATATGTTAACACTTGGAAGGAAGGTTGAATTTGTGTAAAAGGGCCAGGAAAGATGGGGAAACATATGAACTAGCATGTGTGGAAGTCGTGAAAAATGTCCAGAAGAATCTTATCTACATTGTAAAACTAATGCAATGAAAGAGAGCTTGGGTGGTGTAGGTTATTGCCATGGGAAGATCACAGTATTTGTGTAATTACTCACACTTTTCATGCATGTCTTAGCACTGCCAGTAAGTACAAAAGCTATAAATAGCCAATCTTAAGAGTTGTACATGTTTTACATTTACATTAGTATAAACCAAAATTGAAAGTCTTGGTACTGGTTGGTTGTTAATAGATTAAGATATTGATATGTGCCATCTTGTACTAGCATGGTGCAGAAGTTGGTGCCATCATTGTTTAAGGCATGAACTACCATTTGTTGGTAACTTTGGTATCAAAGGGTGTACCAAGTATTGTTTTGTCATCAATAAGTAAAGGTGACATGAACTATCATTCATTGGTATCCTATGAGTATGGAACAACACATCCCATACTGGACATTGTGGTCCAAGATTGCAAACCTTGTATTGGCCTTACTCCTCCAGTTTGCATTGGAAATGAGAAGATTAAACTATTTTGTTAGAAAATTTGGAAAATACAAAATTCTACCAATTCTCAAATATTCGTTTGCTTTCTTCCATTGATTTTGTATCGTTGTGTTTAGTACAGCATTTTGTACATTGATCTTTTAGCTAAACAAATATAAGAACCAATGGGTGAAAACAATTATCTCGTTAGATTCAATAGGTACTCTAGTCTTAGCGTAGTGTAAAATCATTATCTCAGATATTCAACTATTAGACATTTCCTCTTTTCATGCTAATGAGTGCAACGAGTCTTTAAATAAGGAGTAGCTTTTTGTAATATCAACCAGTATTCTTTCTCGATCATAGGTTCCAAAGATGTTAGAGTGGAGTATGCATCGTTTGTGGGGAAGATGACTCTGACATGCTATGGGAAAAGCTTTATTGCTAGGCAAGGTGGTAAAGTATTGGTTGACATGCTTTCATCCAGGCAAGAGGAAAGGGCGTCTAGCTTGCAGGCATTATATAATCTATCAACCTTGGATGAAAATGCTACTGTTCTTGTTAATTTGGGTGTGCTTCCAGCACTTATGAATATCCTTTTCGCAACACAGCAAGATGATCCTTCTGACCTGAAAGACTTGGCAGCTTCAATAGTAGCAAACATTGTTGCAAACTCAGGGCACTGGGAGTTGTCATATGCAGACAAAGAAGCACATCAAATGCAGTCAGAATTTATCATACATAGACTATTGGATCTTCTGTCTCATTCATCTTCCAAGTGCCAGGCTTCACTTCTTCAGATTCTTTGTGGAATTGCATCTTCTCCCCAGGCATCAGGTGTGTTTCATGTTCAAGATTTAATTAAGCAGTTATGAATTTCTGTTAGTTTGCTTTCAAAATAAACTGTTGGTATTCAGCAATCTTTTGAGACTCGAGAGTTTTTGCTTAGTGGTTCAGTTACCAGGACAATAATGTAAAAAGAATTGCAAGTCACTTAGGCTTCCAGATTAGCTGTCTGAAGTCACTGGAATGGGAGCTATCTTGTAATCTGCACTAGTCATTATGCAGCCTATATGCATGTCAAAGAGCTGTTTATTGTGATCATTGTGACAAATGGTCCAAAGTTTGTATATGGCTATATGCCATTCCAAATGTTTCTCCTAGTTAATGGATGTATTTCTCCTAACTTTCTACTGTGTAAGATTGGTCAATTATATTGAGAATTAGGATGGGAGGAAGCCTGGCTGAGATCAAGAGATGGCAGCGTTCCAATCGAGTTCATTGATATCAATACCCAGAAACTTTATGGGCTTGGTCAATTATTCTTTGATTATTGCACTAATGAAGTGCTTAAGGTAGAAATGTATGGCTTCTTCTTGGATTTAGCGCAGAAAATGATACAAGTCAAATCCTGATTCTCCTCTTCTGAAGTTGTTAATCGATGGCTTTAGTTGAGCTTGGATCTGATCAAGGTTGGCTTTTTTTTTTTTTTTTTGAGGGGGGTGGGGGTCTGAATTTTGATATCAAACTGGGATCATTTATTATTTGATCAAATTTAATTTGAGCTCAATTTCAAACTGAACATGATGCTGGCCTGTTCTAGTTGGCCTCAACTCAACTCAACTCATTTAAGCCTTTTTCCCAACTACATGGGGTCGGCTACATGAATCTGCTTCCTTCACTCAGCTCTATTCAGGACCAAGTCGGCATTCAAATTACAAATAGTTATAACAAGACTAGATCGATTCAAGCTTGTATCAAGCTACAAGCTTGAATCAAGGTATGTCCATGCTCAGTTTAAGGTTGATTCAAGATTAGTTGAAGATTGAATTAAAGCTCAGTTCAAGCTTGGATTAACAGTTAGCTAATTCCACATTTAAAAAAAAAAACATTAACTAAAGATTTAATCATAACATATAAACCCAGAAAAAAATATATCAGCAACCCTATATGAACCCTTGATTTAATGTTGCTTCTTACTGTCAATAATCAATATCCTTCGCTTGACCATACAAATATGTCTTTCATTAATATGTTTAATATTTGAATTTACATATCTTTAACAATGGATAGATTAGTCACATTATAAAAGATGCTAAAAAAATCTTCAATTTTAATCTTATTATCATGCAGTATAAGTTTACATTTAGGATGCTTAGCATGGTAACTTATTTTCTTGGAGGCATGTTATCTAGACATAACCACCATTATACAATCTAAAGTACCCATAAATCTCAAAATCAAACATTTTGGACTCAAAATCAAGCTGAATGAAGAAAAAACATTCATAGCCGACTCCAACTAGTTTAGGATTAAGGGTTACATCTATATGAGGCGGAAACAAAATTGATGCATTGGTACAGCCAGGCTAAATCAAGGTGGGTTCTAGAAAGGATTCAGAACAATGATCTAAATTATATATCTACAAGCCAAGACTTAACATGAGGCTGCGAAAGGAAAATCTAATGGCAAGATGCACTATCTCCTTTCTCTTTGTTAAATTCATTTTAAACTTAGACGATACTCATTTTAAACTTTGCTTCTTTAATTTAAGTTTCAAGTACAAGTGTGCTACTTCTATCAATAGCATTTTTGTTTCTAAAATAAATCTTGGTGTCCTGTTTCTTTACTACCTGTTTGCTGTTTTTCCCTTTGTAATTTTCTGCCTGCTGCAGATATGGCAGCTACTTATATAAGAAGTGGAAATGGCATTGTGACAATTGCACCATATCTTGAGCACTCAGAGATTGAACATAGAATGCATGCTTTTAGGCTTGTGAGCATATTGTCTCAAAGACTAGGCCAAGTTCTTGCTGAGGAGCTTAGAGCCTCTGACAAACTTCCATTACTAAAGGAAAAATTATTGGATAATCATTGTTCATTTGGTGAGAAATGTGAAATAGCATGCCTATTTGCCAACCTTCCCATCTCAGATGACGAGGTGAAAACAATTTTAGGACGTGATCTTCTGGAATGGATAGTTGGTAATATCAAGGAGCAACAATCCAGCTCTTATGGAAAGAACATCAAGAATGCAAAGAGCATGGTGGAAGGGCTTCTCGGCCTCTTATTGCACTATGCAAGGAGTTCTGATCCAGCTGTACTGGCCCTTGTTCAAGAAAATCACTTCATGACCATTTTCCGGGAACAACTCAACAATCGCTCACATTACAGAGCGAAACAGCAAGCTGCCCTTGGTTTGAAGTATCTCTCTGAGTCTGCAAGGGCATTGATTGCAGCAGAAGACTCAGAACCTCAACCTCCCGTGGATTTTGTGCTCCATTTTTCTTGATATGTGGAAAGCCACCGATGGTTCCTGTCTCATGTCCACTACACAGTGGTGTCTGTGAGGATGAGAGTTCCTTTTGCTTACTGAAAGGAAATGCAATCAAGCCACTGATTGATCTTATGAATGATGAGCACACAGAAGTTCAAATAGCAGCAGTGGAAGCACTTTCCACAATTCTTTCAGATGCTCAAAACCTTAAGAATGCCACTAATGAACTGGAACAACTTGGCTTTTTTGATGCTGCAATCTATCTATTTAAAGAGGTTAGACCAGGGGAGCTGCAGGAAAAAGTGATATCAATGGTGGAAATGTTCCTTCAAGTAGAAAGTCTTGTCCAAATGTATTCAACTGATCAAGGTCTGGTGATAGCATTGGTAGAAGCATTGAGAAATGGGACCGCTGAGACCAGAAGACATGCCCAGTATGCCTTAACTAATCTAAGGCAATTATCTGGTGTTGGAGGCAGAAACTCAAATCCAAGTCGTGGGAGAAGGATTCATCGATGAGTTATCTGATTAAACTAGATCAGCCGCATGCAGTTGTTGCTGTATTAATAAATGTAACTGGGAAAATATGGATCTAAGAAGATTGCAAATTTGCTGGATTAAAAGTCTAAGGAATGATTCTGTACAGGGCTGTTTATCGGTGCAAGTCATGGGGAGAGGAGATCTTGAGGCATCAAAGATGCCTCTGTAGAATTTTGAAGATAAGTGTTCCACAATTTTGGTCAGCAAATACCGAACTTTCGAGCATGACAGTGCCTGCATGTCCTTGTTGTGCATCTGTATGCATGAGGATTTAATTAGGTTCCATGACAAGAAGTTTCCAATGCGAACAAAATGTAAAGTGAGTTTTAGCAGAGCTTGCTACAGCTACAACGAACTGGAGGCTCCAGACTGCTGGAACTTTATCTTGATTTTATGAAAGATTTCCTTGTAAGTCTGCTTAAGCTTCTACTTTGTAATTGTATTTGTAGAATATGAATTAATTGATTCTTTGTTGTTCCCTTGTGTTAACGTTCAGTTTTTTTGACTAATGACACTTTCAGCACAGGGGCAAAATCCTATTTCTTTCTGTTATTCACTTGCCCTTCATTTATATTTTAAGATAGACAATCCAGCTTATTACAAATAATTGGCTATATTTGATGTTTTAAGGTATATTTGCTGCATATATTTCACTGGGCGTTTTGCTTTTGTTTTTTTATCAAGTGCAACAAGTTATGCTCACAAACATATATCTGATAACTGGCTGAAGTAGGGCAGCTGAATGGATGAAAGTGAAGAAAACCAGAATATTATAATTCATGAATAGGCTAAAGGTAAGTTTTCTGTATGAAGTTGTGAAAAGAATATAACTTCTAAAATGGATGATCCTAGTTTCACTATGAGTGAAAGCCATGGGTCCAGGGATTTAAGCTAATCAAAGCCTCATATGATGCCCCAGAAAATGCTGGGTAAATATTATTTGAATCTTTCATTTATTAAATTCAAATCTTAATGTGAAAAAAAATCTCGTTAATGACTCACAGTGTCTTCTCAAAATGCCATTTAAGGACATGTTTGTCCCAAAACAAAGCACGAGAATGATTTGGATCTTGAGTAATTTCTAGTTTCAAGAGCTAAGCTTACTGTGAGAAGCATATTGGAAAACACAGGTAACTGGAATATGGTTACTTGATCAAGTAGGCCGGCTTAAGTCGGTTAAAGGTTGAATTGAGAATCGAGGATTATGTCTAAGAAAAAGAAACTTTATTGGGTCCAAAAGAATAAGGGCACCAAAGTGTCTATGGTTACCAGCTTCATAACAAGCTTCTTCACAAGTGAAGCATGTTGTTATTTGGTGCTAAAAAAATTCTCATATTGTCATATTTATTTTCAAATAAAAATATTGAAGATAAAATTGTGGTCATGCTTACCTTGTACTTTGTTTGGGACTGCCACATGTTGATATGTATTTTAGATTCATTTGGAGTTCTTAAACCAGCATATTCTAATTTATTGTTAATTAATACAGTTTTATCCCATTGAGATGACTTTTAAATGAGAAATATTAAAGATGAGACTTGTATAAGCCTGCCTTGCATTCTCATTTGGGTAACGACATGAAATGAAGGGACCTTCTCATTAGATGTACCCTTTTATGTGCTAGAAATTAAATGGTGTCATGGGCAGCCTAAGGATAAATCAGCTTGCCTCTCAATTCTCAAAACAATCAAGACAATTAGCTCAATGTTACAACTTGCAACAAATTAAGTCTATACTTAACCAATGCCTAGCAAGCCAGCCATAGTTGGACTATTGTTATATCAGGCAAAGGGCGATGGTTACCTCTTGAATTATTGCCATCTCCAAATCCTAGCCTTTACAGCATGATACAGCCACAAAACTAGAGGTTGAGATGCTTTATCAGTAGTCAAGTAGGTAGCTGATAACGTAATTGATAACATGCAAGTTTTCATGGATGCACAAGGAACTGAGTAATCAATTATCAGAAGCATTGCTTATGGACGGTATTAACGAACATTTCTATGACTTGATCCTTGGGTGATTTCCATGCTTCACACTGCTTTAGTGAAGGAAAAGTAGTGGTGAACATGCTAGCTAACTTGGCCGCAAGTCTCCATGATGGAATAGTCTGGTGCTCTGATCTGTACCAGCTGCTCCACTTTGTAAATTCAGATAAGTTCAGTTGTTCCTTGGCTTGCTCCTGGTCTGGCTTAACTCCCTCTTTTATTTTTTATTCTTTTATAAAAACTTTTCTTTTCTATTCTTTTTTGAGAAATATGGAAGCAGATGTCACCTTCAGGGGACGTACACAGAACCTGTCCCTGATGAGTGCCCAGGTCCTGTTGGCTACAGGATATGGCCGATCAGGTTTGTTTGGCTCTTGATAGATTTAATAGGATTAAAGATATGATTCCTAGGATAGAGAATGGAATGGCCAATTGTTTGGCAAGACAATGTGCTGTTCTCCAGTAGTGCTGTGTTTAATCTGGTAGTCCAGCAGTGAGATTGGGTGTGGTTTCAAAGTATGGAACTGTTGTTTGATACCAGTTTCTGGAAATTTAAACCCAGTTAAAGGGCTCTGTCTAGCTGCATTATAGCATAATAGCTACCACTAAATAAAAGAATAATCGTATTTGGCCATAAGGATAGCAAAATCTCAATAAACTAGTCATCAATTTATGCATTGCAACTCATTTGCTAAACTATAAGTTGTGGAGGTGGTGCCAAACTCATAGGAATTTTCTTGCTAAACTCTAAGTTGCTAGGCTGTAAGTTATGGAGAATGCAAACCCCTCCAAAGAGAGGGAATTTTCTTCAAACTCATGGAGCTCTCTTTAGAAGATCACTCTTGGTAAAGGCTGCTGGCTGCTGACACTCAAGGTACAAAGGAGTACCACACATCTGAGGACTGCTAGCGATGCAGAATTCCCGGTCATACAATAGAGCTGTGCACTGGTGCTGCTATGTCATGGGAAGCAAATACATGGCATTTTCACATCTCCAGCATAAAAATCAATATTTCAAGTTTTCGGTATGCATTTGTTATAAGGATGTTCGGAAGTGGTCCATCTACAAAGATAGGATCCTTTTGCAACCCATTAATGTCATGACTTTCATGCAGATATGCCTATCACTGGGCATAAACCTTGCTTTTGCTTAGTTGCCTGGGTTCAACAGGCCATAGATATTCATTAAAAAAACAGGCTATGATGAAGACAATTAATCAGCAAAAGAGTATGTTGATGGGTCAGCTGGCAACTTCATAAGATGTGCACTCCATGATGTCTTCGTATGTGTAACAGTACTATTGTCTTAAAGAGACCAAATTTTTGAACATGTTATTATGGAAGATGACTGGCATTGGATGCTTATGTTTTCAATCATTGAGAGGCCCTGTAACACTTGATATTTAGTCCTAGGTCAACCACATCATGCTCGGGCACAATGGAATTATTGACAGGATTATGAAATATGAGAATGTGTTGCTGGAACATATACGTAGTTAAGTTACCAAGTAAAAGTGCTAAGCATTGTTATTTAGTTGAAGCAAGGTCAATTTATAATTATTAGGGATTTTGAATAGGACAGTAAATTGTACAATGGATGGCTTATCTAGATACAGATTAAACTTTCTGTGGCATCTAAAAATACAACAGATTTTTGGGGTGTTTCATGCAACAAATTGTTAGAGACGGTTGCTGATGTGTTAAGTCCGAGGGAAGCAAGTTAAGCTACAAGTAATCTAACAGCCAAGGTATTGGTTTATTTGCAGAGTAGGGGTGAAATTAGCATTGGAAATGTAACTACTTCCTAGGCCTCTTCGTTGTGTTAATGGGGAGTGGTCCACATCTTAGTAAATGCAAACCTAATGTCTCCTTAAAAAGGAAAGCTAGGACTTTAGATCATTATCTATGCTTATGGAAAGTTTTTTGTTTTGTGAGATTGTGGCTATGATCTCCCACCCAGCTGTAAACCCTCGTCAGGGCAGAGACTCTGAACTTGGTGCTGAGCATAGATAATGATCTCTTACTTGGTGCTGAGCATGAGACTGTTCAACCATACTATGAACAGAAGGAAAGAAATTAAGAAATGGAATATCCCTTCAGAGAAAAGTTTGATATTGTGTAAGAGGTTATATGTAGTTCTAAGAAAAATTCAGTTCCAACTGGAATTTGGATGCTATATGAGCAGAGACCAAGCATAGATAATGATCTAAAGTCCTTAATTCCTGCAGTCGGTCCAGGTTGAAGAACTGTTGTTTAATGAAGGAGCCAAGGGTTTTACTGCACCTTTTGTAGTTGCCGCAATACACCAATGATGCTGAACTGTCAGTGAGGGTCATCTCCTATGGAGCCAAATGGAGTGGTCATCTCTTGTTCAATTCCAACAACAGAATGTGATAAACGCATAAATAATTATCATTAAACCTATTAATTAATAATTTAATGTACATATTATTATTTAATATTTTAATATTTTAAATAATATTTTAAATAAAACCTTATCAATTTAAAGAGCTCGATTTTAGGGATTTAACGACACAAACGACACTCGAATCGGACTTAAAATGAGCTCGGAATTGATTTTATAAGGATTTAGCATGGATTTCAAAGTAAAAACGGCAAACACATTGCCGACTTCATCGTCTTCTCAGTGTTTTCTGTTTCTTTCAGCCGATTCTTCTCCATTCAAATTCCAACTGTTTCCTCCATGAATTAAGAAATAAATTGGATAGGAAGTTATCAAATTGAATGAATTAAATTTATTTTGAATGAATTTGGATTTTATTGACGATTTATCTAGGATTTTCTTCGTTGCGTCCGCGTCCTCTGTTTTGGCACCGTCGCATCCTCTGTGTTGGCAACGCCGCGTCAATGCCGCGTCTTCACCTCATCCGGGCCTCTACAAATAGCAGCAAAGGCTTGGGAGAGATTCTATTTCCAAGGCGTCCGTCCATGGAGTCCTCTGTTTCGTGAAGTCCGGGAAGCAGCCGTCCGTGAAGACTTCGTTCCAGGCCGTGAGAAGGAGAAGGCGTCCTCTGTTCGTTGGAAAGAAGTCCGTGCTCCGTGAGAGCTGCTCTGCTCCCAGACACTTTGATCCAGCCGTGAAACTTCGTTCCAGCCGTGAAGATCGGCTGTTCTGTTCTGCGCATCCCAGGAGCGATTGGGGATCGTGGAGGCTCTGTTCGCCCGTGGGCGTTGGAGGATCCGTTCTGTTCGTGGCTCGGTTTATGTCTTCAACTCGGTTCAGTCTGTTTCATCTGGTCTTTGATTTGATTTATGAAGAATTTTTGCTCTCTTATTGCTATCAAAAATTAAAACTCTTTTATTTTAGAATTTAATATGCACTCTTGGATGTTATTGAAATAAAGTTTTATGCATATTTAATTATTATTAAATTCTATTTAAGTGAAAATAATTTAGACTAATTTATTCTTAAAAGGGACGGGCCGTGATCTACGGGTACGGGCCGTGCTCTAATAAGATAAACTATATCTTGATTATTTTGCACTAATAATTATCTATTTAGTTAAATTTATAAATTTATTTCAAGATAATTGCTAAAGTCCTTGTGGAATCGATCCCTTACTCTCGCTATTCTAATAGTAAAATTAAGGTGTTTTAATCGTTGCGCTACGACACGCATCAGATTTTTGGCGCCGTTGCGGGGACTTAAATGTGTTATTTTGAAAAAAAAATAAAAAAATAAAAAAAAAAAAAAAATAATTAATTTTCTCTTAATTTTTGAATAGTTATTGCTGCTTTATTTTATTTCTTTAATTGTTAGAATTGCATATTTTCTTTTTAACATAAAAAAAATTATTACTTTCTTTTTTCCACAAATCCAATTTTAACCTAATCAAAATTTTCTTTTAATTAACTTACCTTAAAAAAAAACCGAAAGAAAACCCTAAGACATCTTTCATAAAATATAATTAATTTAAGGAAACAAAAAATATAAAAATAAAAATAAAATATATAACAAAATAATTATTTTATTTTCTATGCTATAGATTGACTTAGGTGAATTTATTTTCTGTAAAACTCAAAATTCTTCTATTGACATCTCATAATTTATTAAAATTAGAAACTTAAAAAAAAATTAAAGAAAAAAAAAAATAAATAAAAAAAAAAAAAACTATTTGCTTTAAAGTCATTAGTAGGGTGTATGCTTGGTCGCCGATCGTTGCAGCCTGACCTTATACCCTTAGATCCTGAGATAGAAAGAACTATTAGAGCAAACCGACTCAGAATTATGGATCCTAATAACGAAAATAATCAACCACGACAGTTGAAAGAGTATTTCACTCCTTCAAGGTATACCTATTCTCCCTGCATTCAAGTGCCTCCAGTAGAGGCTATCCAATATGAAATTAAGTCAAGTGTAATCCAAATGTTACCATCTTTCTATGGACTTACAAATGAGGATCCCTACAAACACTTGGATGAATTCTTGAAAATTTGCTCAACTGTCAAGATTTAAAATTTCTCTGATGATGCACTTAGGCTTAAGTTATTCCCTTTTTCCCTAAAAGATAAAGCCAAGTATTGGTTAAATTTATTAGACACTGTTATAATTTCAACTTGGGATCATCTTCAGAGAGAATTTCTTAAAAAATATTTTTCTATAGGAAAAACGAATCAAATTAGAAAAGCCATAACAAGTTTTTCCCAGATAGATGGAGAAATATTCCATGAGACATGGGAGAGATTCAAAGAGCTGATTAGAAAATGTCCACATCATGCTATACCTAAATGGCAACTGGTTCAGTGCTTTTATGATGGATTATCAGAAAAGCCAACAAATGGTTGATGCTTCATTTGGTGGGACATTTATGTTAAAAAAATGAACATGAGGCTTGGCAACTCTTTGAGACATTGAGTGAGAATTCATTACATCATATGTCAGTTGCTCGTCGAGACCCTCCGTAGAACTTAAAAGAGGTGGAATATATGAAATAGGTCATCTACATATATCTATACTAAGGTAGATGAATTATCCCATAAACTTTATCGGATTCTACAAGTTGGAAACATCTCTTTCCCATCTACTCAATTACATGAGGTCTACATAATTTGTTCGAGTCCAACCCATTCTATAGGTGAATGCCCAGCTACATACCAATTTCCTGAACTTGTTCAAGAGCAAGCCCACCAAGCCCAAACCCGATTAGCTCCTAGAACAGGAAATGATCCATTTTCAAATACTTACAATCCTGGCTGGCGAAATCATCCAAATTTTTCTTGGAAACCTCAACCTGTAGTCAATTCATCGATCAGACCTAATTACCAAGAAACCAATTTTAGAAACATGCCATATTCACAATATCCAAACATCCCACAACCTCCACCGAATAATCAGCCTACTTTTGAAGACAAAGTGTTACAAGCATTGAAAGGGCTAGAAATAAATACTCAAATCCTTCACTCCCACATACAATCTATTGCAAAACTAGAAACTCAGATAGGCCAACTAGCCACAGTATTCAGTAGAAGGGAGGAGGGTAAGTTACCTAGTCAGCCTATCGATAACCCGAAAGGACAATTCATGGCTGAGAGTTCCAATAGTCCTGACAAATTCCCAGAACATGCTAAATCGGTCATGACTCTCAGAAGTGGAAATACATTGAACCCACCTGAACCAATCCAGAAATTAGAAGTGGCTAAACCAGAAGAGAGAAGAAATGAAAAAGAAAAGGAATTCAATGATCAAGCAATCATACCTAAAGCCCCATTTTCTAGTGCTTTAGAATCTCCTTTGCCTTCAGATAAGAAGAATATAAAAATGAATGAGATGCTTGAGTTATTTAAGCAAGTCCAAATAAACTTACCTCTTCTCGATGCTATCAAGCAAGTTCCGGCTTATGCTAAATTTTTAAAGGATCTATGCACACAAAAATGGAAAGCCAAGACACAAATACCAAAAAAGATACATTTGACTGAGCAAGTCAGCTCAGTTGTTCAGCAAATAACCCCACCCAAACTAAAAGATTCTGGTACCCCGATTATATCATGTGTCATAGGAAACTTCACAATCAAGAAAGCATTATTAGATTTGGGTGCGAGTGTAAACCTTCTCCCAAGTTCAGTGTATGAATTATTCGGATTTGGAGAGTTGAAACCCACGACAGTAATACTACAATTGGCAGATAGATCAGTCAAAGAACCTCGTGGAATATTGGAAGATGTATTAGTAAAGGTGAATGAATTCTATTTTCCTGTCGACTTCCTTGTGTTGGATATGAAATCTAGTGGTAATCCTAACCAAATTCCCATCATCCTTGGAAGACCTTTTCTAGCTACCGCTAATGCATGCATAAATTGTAGAACATGTGTGATGGATGTATCTTTTGGAAATAAGAAGATGAGATTAAATATTTTTAATGCTTCCCAAGGACCACCTGTGTATGATTTAAATGAAGTAAACATGATAGAGGAAGTAGTAGATAAGAAATTCCAAAGTTTGATTGATTCGGATCCTTTACAAACATGTCTTACACATTTTGGAATAGATGACTTTGATGTTGATGAGTATACCAAAGAGATAAACATGTTATTAGAACCACCTAAGTTCAACACCATCCCGCCTTGGACTATAAAATATGAACCACTTCCAACTAAACCAAGTCCTTTAATACCATCCTTGGAAGAACCACCCCAATTAGAATTGAAACCTCTTCCAGATGACTTAAAATATTCATTCCTTGGACCCAATGATACCCTTCCAGTAATCATTGCATCTACCCTAACCTCTGAGCAAGAAGATAAATTGGTAGATGTACTTAAAGAACATAAAGAGGCAATTGGATGGACAATAGCTGATCTTAATGGAATTGACCCTTCCGTTTGCATGCACCATATTCATAGTGAAATTGAAGCCAAATCACATAGAGACATGCAACGAAGGCTAAATCCAAACATGAGGGATGTTGTTAAGAAGGAAGTAGTAAAATGGCTTGATGCTGGTATTATTTATCCAATTTCAGATAGCCAATGGGTCAGTCCAATCCAAGTAGTACCTAAAAAATCAGGTATTACCGTGATTAAAAATGAAAAGGGCGAATCAATTCCTACTCGCACATCAACTAGTTGGAGAGTGTATATAGATTATCGAAAATTGAATGCCGTGACTAGAAAAGACCACTTTCCTTTGCCTTTTATCGATCAAATTCTAAAACGGCTAGCGGGACAAAGTTTCTTTTATTTCTTAGATGGATATTTAAGATACAATCAAGTCCCAGTATTTCCTGCAGATCAAGAAAAGACCACCTTCACTTGTCCCTTTGGAACATTTGCCTTTAGACGCATGCCATTTGGTCTTTGTAATGCACCAACCACTTTTCAACGATGTATGATAGCCATATTTTCTGATATGATTGGTCAATTTTTGGAAGTATTTATGGATGATTTTCAATCTTTGGTGCATCATTTGATAGCTGCCTCAAGAACTTGATTAAGGTACTGAAACGATGTATGGAAATGAATTTAATCCTAAGTTGGGAGAAGAGCCATTTTATGGTTCGTGATGGAATTGTGCTTGGACACATTGTTTCAGAGCGAGGTATTGAGGTTGATAAAGCCAAGGTTGAATTGATCTCAAATCTACCACCCCCAACTTAGTTAAACAAGTACGATCGTTCCTTGGTCATGTTGGTTTTTATAGACGTTTCATCAAAGATTTCAGTAAAATTTCTCAACCATTATGTAATCTGTTGACCAAGGATAGTTCTTTTAATTTTGATAAAGATTGTCTAACAGCCTATAACATCCTTTAAACTGCTTTGACTACTGCACTAATTATCAAGCCCCCTGATTAGACCATACCTTTCAAAATCATGTGTGATGCTTCTGATTATGCTGTAGGTGCAGTTCTAGGACAGAAACTCAATCGAGAACCCCATGTAATTTATTATGCTAGCAAAACTCTTTCAGATGCACAAATGAACTATACTACCACTGAAAAGAATTACTAGCAGTTGTGTTTGCCCTAGAAAAGTTTAGATCATATCTATTAGGGTCTAAAGTTTTAGTTTATTCAGATCATGCAGCATTGAGCATCTTATATCAAAAAAGGATACAAAACCCAGACTGATTAGATGGATCCTTCTACTACAAGAATTTGATCTAGAAATCTTAGATAAGAAGGGTTCTGAAAATATGGTAGCAGATCATATCTTTAGGATCTCAGTGGAATACAATAAAGAAATAATCAGAGATAGGTTCCCTGATGAGCAATTGTTTTCAATTTCCATAGCAGTCTTTCCTGGTTTGCCCACATTGTGAATTATTTGGCAACAAGAAAAGTACCTTCCCACTGGACAAAACAAGAAAAAGATAGATTTTTCTCACCAATCAAATATTACTTTTGGGAAGACCCTGAATTATTTAAGTACTGCTCGGATCAAGTGATTAGGCGATGTGTCCCAGAGAGTGAATTCAAAAGTATACTTAACTTCTGTCATTCTCTTGCCTGTGGAGGACATTTTAGTGGAAAGAAAACAGCAGCAAAGGTACTACAAAGTGGGTTTTATTGGCCAACTCTTTTTAAAGATGCACATGAATTTAGCTGTAATTGTCTTCAATGTCAACAAACAGAAAATATATCTCGAAAAGACATGATGCCCTAAACCCTATATTGGTTGTAGAAATTTTTGATGTATGGGGTATTGATTTTATGGGCCCATTTCCTTCCTTTTTTGGATTTGAATACATTCTAATGGCAGTTGATTATGTGTCAAAATGGATTGAAGCCATGGCAACTCGAACCAATGACCATAAAGTTGTAATCAAGTTTATTCAGCATAATATCCTTAGTCGTTTTGGATGCCCAAGGGCTATAATTAGTTATGGGGGTTCACATTTCACGAATAGACACTTTGAAGCATTAATGAACAAATATGGAATTACTCATAAGGTAGCTACACTTATCATCCCCAAACTAGTGGCCAAGTTGAAATATCAAATAGAGAAATTAAACATATCCTTGAGAAAACAGTGAGACCTGATAGGAAAGATTGTGTTGCCCAGATGACAACCCAAGAGGGGGGGGGTGAATTGGGTTCTTTAAAAAATTTAAACCTTTTTAAGTATTTGTTTGCTTAGTGAGTGAAAGTGAATGCAGATGCTAAAACAAATGCAATCAATAAGATAGAGATAGAGATAAAGGAGACACGACAAATACAAAGATTTTATAGTGGTTCGGTGTATCCAACACCTACGTCCACTCCCAAGATTCACTTGGGTCCACACTATAATCTTCCTTGATTACAGCCGAGTTGTTTTACAAGCTCACAACTCAAACTTGTTGTTTTCCCGGGATCACAACGAACCCAGCCGGTTTTTCGGGCTCACCAGCACAAAAACCTTAACACAAGCTATACCAAGCTTGTACCGAGGTAAGACTACCTCCACTAGTTCAATCCCCCAGATTGAGCTAGACACAAATAATAGAAATATTATTTTTCAAGTACACAGCTCCTCAATGAGCAGATAATCAAATAAAAGAACAAAGTTTAGAAAAGCCTGATTTGTAGTTGGTTGGCTTTTGAGCTTTTCTTCTTTTCTTCTTTTCCTCAACTCCTTTGAAGTGTAGAATCGGGCCTCAGCTCGGATTCTTCACGGACTGAACGTTGGAGTTGATTTGAGCTTTTTCTTCTTTCTTTGAATATTGAAAATCTCTTGAGTTGCTCTTGAATAGCTCTTGGATTTTCTTCTGAAGCTTTCTTGGATTGTTAAACTTGAGCACAGACGAAGCTTCCTTTGATTTTACACTTTTTCTTTCACTCTATTTTTAAATCTTGAATTTTTTCAAATGACGCTCTGTTTTTCTCTTTTTCTGAAGGATTTTTCTTTTTCTCTCTTGATGTGTATCTCTATATTTTTGATTTGAAAACGACTTCTCTATTTATAGATTCTGCAAAAATATAGCCGTTAGAAACAAAGAAATATAGCCGTTGATGAAAAATCTTACCGTTGGCGCTGAGTTGGCATTCAGAAAAATCATGCCCAGATTTATTGGAGTCGACTCCAACTTTGGGCGAGTCGGCTCGAAGACGCGATACCAAAAATAGAAATATTCAGAAAGTTAAAGGGTCGACTCAACGAAAATAAAGTGTCGACTCCTGACAGTCGGGGGTCGACTCATGAAAGGCAAGGGGTCGACTCGCGAAGTGCTCAGAAAAATATTTCTCTGTGTCTGAGCGGAGTCGACTCACACAGTCATGGAGTCAGCTCGACAGAATCGGGGGTCGACTCTTGAAATCACAGGGGTCGACTCGTGAAAATCAGGAATCTCTGTATACTGAGTGGAGTCGACTCTGAAACTCTAGAGTCGGCTCCGAAACGTATCAAAAATCAGAGAATTTTCTGATTGACTTGAAATTCGTTCCAGATTAATTTTAAATCAATTTTTTGACTTGAATACAATAAAATTGTCATTAGGAATCAATTCAAGAAATGTTCCAAAAACTCATTGATTGAGATATGAGGTATAAAAATTTCTTTTTGAAAGCTTAAACATGGAGCTTGAAGTTACTTTCAAAAAGATTAAAGTCATACTTAACATACTCATTGATTGTTCTAAATAAATTCATTGCTCATGTAAATAAACTCATTGTATCTTTTAATATACTCATGGCTTTTGGTAATCATCAAAATCAATAAGATTGGGGCAACAATTTCTCAACAATCTCCCCAACAATTTCCCCTTTTTGATGATGACAAAAACATTGAGTATATGCATGATTGATTAAAGAATTTATTTTATTTTCATAGTTAGGCTAAGGCTCCCCCTGAATGAGGTAGCTCCCCCTATGAAACTCAAATAAGTATTCCATTAAATCAATTAGTTAAATTTCTCCCATGCATATGTAGTTATAAAACTCTCCCCCTTTTTTGTTATCAACAAAAAGGTAGAGAAGCATCAAACATAATCACATTCATTCATTCAAGATATGTTTTAACAAAATCTGAGATTCATTGATAATAGGAGAAGTACATTCAAACTCAGATTACATTGAGTATTCAAAACAGACTTTTCATTACATCAATGTATCAAAATGTAAAACATAATATGAACTTCATTACATTGCAAAGACTAAGCATCTAATACATCAAAAATGAGTCCTTACAATCCTAGTTAAGTGATCTATAATATTTTTCATTCCGTCAGTTTGAATCTTAACATAATCCTTCAGTCTTTCATCTACAAAAGTACAAGCAGTTAATATTTGTCTTGAGTTCAGCATTGCATTTTGCATAGGTCTCACCATCTCCACAGATGTCTTTAAGTTCTTCAAAAATATTCTTTAGGTCACCACTTAAAGACTCAGATGAAGTGCTAAGAGTTGATTCAATCTTGGTGATCCGATCATCTAATGAATAAAGAGTTTCTTTAAGATTCATAAATTGTTGTCAAACTCTGTCTTCAATTTATCTGCCTGATCATCAAGAAGACCTTTGAGCTGCATTAACTGAAGATCTGAAAAACCGACAGATGAAGAAGATGGCTGATCAACCATCGGAGCAGGAGAAGGGGCTGGAACAGGAACAGAAGAGCTCGGAGGTACAGGCGATGAATGTCTAACTGACGGTCCAGGTGCCTCAATGTCCGGCTCTATCTTCCAACATACTTTTCCTTTCCCATCTGCCATCCTTCTTCACAAATCCCATTCTATGAATAGTGGCCAAACTATAGTAATCAGTGTGTCTTAAATTTCTCATTGGCTCACTATCGGAAATGATTATCCCTTGGCTTTGAAAGACTTTAGTTAGAATCATGCCATAGGGTAAACTAGATTTCCTCTTGCTCCCACAGTCAGCAATGTACCATAATATCATGCTCGGAAGATTGATAGGTTTCCAGTCACTATAGCATCCATTACAAATATCTCTCTCAGAAACATAGTCAAATCTCCCAATCTTAGGGAATAGAATCCTACTACAAATGTTATGGAGAAGTCTTAATTCCAAGGACAGTTGATTTGCAAAGACTTCTTCAAAACCAACAATTCCCTGTTAAGCAATCTTGATAGAGCTGGGCTCCTATCATCAGATGAAAAAGTAGAAGTACCAGACACTGGAAGTTCCAACAATCTTGAGAGTAAATCCACTGTCACATTTATTCTATTTCCTCTAATGATGCTGACAATCCATTGTCTCCTCTTGACAGATTTTTATAAAATTCTTTAACTAGGGCTGGGTAGGTTGGACAATCTAAAGAACATATCTTTTCCCATCCCATTTCAATTAACTGCCTCCCCACAAGAAAACCTTCTGCCTCAAATAATTCAAAATCAACCTTTCTCCCGTTGTAATCACTCTATCGGCAAGACGGTCTACCTGAGATGTGGCCGTAGTAGGAGAAGCACTCGGAGTTGAAGAGGATGAGGTGGAATCCATGCTCGGAGAGGTTCACGAGCGGGACGCCTCACAGTCTTCTTCACCGCCTTCTTCCTTTTCATCCGGCCGCACCAAGGCTAGAACCACGGGTTTTAGGAG